>JBBPMZ010000059.1:0-32423 GCA_038090575.1 Tylopilus cf. pernanus | reverse complement strand
GGTAGCCTCCCCTACCAGTAGTTCCGCACGATTGACTTCCCCAACTCCGCCTTCCAATCTCGCCCGAAGCGTCACAGACCCGCGTACTCGTACGCTTCCATCGCTCTCAAGGTCAACGTCATCGATTATCACTCCTCAACGTAGGCAGTCGAGTCTTGGTATTTCTGTTAATACAACAGCTCTTCCAAGAGGCCGTCACTCTCTTGCAACGCCCGGCACGCCTCTCTCTTCATTGCTTTCGCCCGTTCCTCGCTCAGGAACACCACTGTCCCCACTAAGCAATGGAGCTATTGGTGGCAAAGGATTCTCTATCCGGTTTGGACGCGCCGCGATCCTGACGACTCCCCCAAAAGTTGTTGCAGTGGTTGAGACACCAGATGTTGCTGTCGGCGCAGTGGACCCAAGAAAGAGAAGAGTCGTCACCGCGACTAGATTCAGTTCGAGGACGGGGGCCGATCGGAGAGTATGTCCTTCAGACGCTTGAATTGATCGGTTTTCTGATTTTTGGATAGGTTTTGATGTCTACCCATGAGAACAAGGAAGACGCTCCACCCATGTTCGATATGTTGGAAAGAGCAAATGATGGCAAGTTGACGCTGGATCACCTGAACCGTTCACTCGAGAGCCCTGAGCCAGGCGTAGACATTGATACGAACATCATACCCCTCTCTGGAGCATGGGCGGCCCTTGCCAGTGTTGGTGAGAACTCGTTGGACTCTACTTCGATAAAAGGCTTGTTGGGTGGTGTACCCAGCAAGTTCACGGGTCTTGCCACACCTGAGAAGAATCCCATGTCGATGCAATTGAGTCATGAAGAGGTTGTCGTGGGGTGTGCGGACGGCACTATCTAGTGAGTATACTGCGTCAGAGCGCTGGAGCCAGGTTAATGAATCGTGGCATTGCAGTGTCATGAATTTTGTTGGTCATCAGTATCAGAAGGAGCGATCTAGCCGTTCGGACGATATCGAAGAGGATGAAGGATCGGCTGACTCTATGGATGACCATAGTGCATAACCTGCGATCTCTGTAAGCACCCTAGAATTACCACCCGATACCCTGAAGAACAAACTCCATCTGGGATTCTTGCCGACGATGGCAGCATATCTGGAAACCAGTACAAGGATGAGTTATTCAATCGCATTCTGTGACATTCAAGTTATCTTTATATCCACTCCCTCTGCCGGAGCATAGGTAATATCACGACTCAGTTCCACTCGTTTACTACCCTACGTTCGCTCAAATTCCTAGTCAACTACGTACATTTCTAGCTTCCTACACCTAGCTATGTCATACGCAATAAAGAGAATTGTCCTCCGTGGCTTATATAAGCAACGCACTTCACAAACTCGGGATTCATTCAACGATCCTTCTACTACTACTCTACCATTTTTACAAATTGTTGCTCGACTATCCGACTTGAAGGTAGTTCGTGACGTTATTCCGGAGAAATGTCTTCGGGTGACGAATCTGGTGTGGACGCTGTCGTGTCAATGTCAGAACGCGAAACTCAATTCGTCGAACGATCCGATGATGATGAAACACTCTGGGAGGTCGAAAAAATTACTGCGGAGCGTACCAATGCATACAAGGTGAAATGGGTTGGATGCAACCCTGCCACTGGAAAGCCGTGGGCGCAAGACTGGGTCCCAAAGCATGATTGCACAGATCTCCTGGTAGCGCAGTGGAAGGCAGAGCAGCGGCAGAAGAAAGGTGGTGAGTGCCTTTGGATCGTGACCGAACGCGATTGGGATATTCTGACGGGCCCGTTGAACGCGTCGTGTGGTGTTATAGGTGGACGTGCTGGCATGAAGCGCATGGCGTCGCGTGCGTCCGGGTCATCTAAACGGACGGAGTCGTCGAGTTCGAGGCGGAAGACGCGTACACCGGGGTCGGAGGCAACGACGCCGCGTGTGGAGTCGGTTGTACGGGATGTGTTACCCTCGCCGCCGCCGCCGCCGAAGACGAGTGCGAAACGGGGTCGGCAGTCTGAAACGCCCGCAACGACGGTCTCGGGGGGTACGGGCAAAGACGATGAGGAGGGTGAGACGTCAAGGCCGAAGAAGAAGCGGAAGACGATACTGGAGGTGCTGGTCCCGCCCTTGTCTTCGGATGAGGAGAGTGTTGGTGCGCCTGCGGCCAAAACCAGTACTGAAGCTGCACCACGGAAGAACGTATCGTCTAAACACTATGACTCGGATGAGGGTACAGATCTGCCGCCGCCGAGACCCAAAGACAAGGGGAAGGGCAAGTCGATTGCCCGTTCAGACGGGTGTTCGAGGGATGCTAGGGGTCCCTCTAAGACAGCTGACGCACGAGAAGGGCCGAAACGAACTGATTCCAAGTCGAAGACTAAGGTCGCTCGCAACCACAAGGAACGCATCGCCGATACCATCGTCCTCTCGGACGAATCCGACATCGAGTGTCTCCGGCCTCCTAGTCGGAAGAGCCAATCGTTACCCAAGCGTAAATATACACCAGAAAAGGGTGACGATGTTCCCAGGAATCGTGCAGGATCTGCAGGTGCTGGAGCTCCTGTCAAGGTTGGACCTCCCCGAGGCGTGAGGCGGCGTGAGGTGTCGATACCATCCCAAGCGATCAGAGAACCTCAGTTTCGACCTTCCAAGCCAAAGGAGATTTATATTTCTGGAGAATCCGCTGCCGCAGAGGAATCCGCAAATTGGCTTGTAATAGAACTCCCATCCCTCAATGTTCCTAGTGCTCCTCCGCTAACGCAGGACATGATCGACATTACTTCGACCCCCTCTCCCCCGCGTACACCCATTCCCGATGCTCTCCCCGTTTCGCTACCTCGTACTCCTGATCTGTCTCCGGGAGCTCTACAGAGACTCGAATTATTCGATCAAATGATAGCAGAGCTCGACATTGGTCCTCCAGTAAAACCTCTCGAAGAAAGTAATTCACGGCCTGATCCGGGTTCATGCCAGCTTGACGAGCTTGACGATCCACCCCGTGACACTCATAGTGTCGACATCCCCGAACCACCACGCCCCAGTAGTTCACCCCCCTCAAAGTATCAACCGAAACACACGAAAATAGGCACGCCTAACGGACTTGTTGTCCCAGAGACAGAATCGTCGGGAAACTCCCAGAGTCGATCTCAGTCGCCGCTCAAGCCATCATCAGTTCAATTACCACCTGCGCATCCGCAGGTGGATCTCCCCACGATCGCGATCATTGATGCCTCCCCCCCGTCGTCAGAGGTCTCGGCTGAGGACCTCATGCCGCAACCTCAGAGATCTCCAACGTTTACTCCACTCAAGCGACGACACAAACTCGCGCAACAGGTGTCCCCCAACACGTTTCGCTCAAAGATCACCCCATTTGTGCGTACCGCCGAGCCTGAAGCCCCTCCAAGCTCGATCGAGAGCTTCACGTCTCCAAAGCGTGTGGACAAGGGGAAGCAGCGAGCGGTCCAGGAAGATCAGATTCTTAGCCTATCTGAAGGGGAGGGGGATAGGAACCGCTCAAAAAATGGCAGGATAACCGATTCAGACCTGAAGAAGAGGGGGAAGGAGCTTTTCGACCAAACACAGCTTGCGCGAGAGGCAGAACGGCAGAAGACAAGGAAGATCAAGCGGCTGAAAACTGTCAGTGATATCGTCAACGGCGGGGTTTCTTCGTCTCCAAAGCGGTCACCTTTCCCACTCACTGGCGAGGCTGGCGAGGGTAGGGAAATCCGATGGGATGAAGTGGTTGATATGAGTGGAGGAATGAACAGTACTACTCTGGACTCTCCGGAGCACAGCGAGGCGAGACCGATGACTGAGGAAGAGAGGAACCGCTGGCGTATTGAGCTTCGTCAAGAGGAGGAAGAAAACACGCAAGAGGCCATGCTCGGCCACCCGCAACTTTCTACATCTACAGTTGTGAACGGAAGGAACGCTATACCGGTGCCTACTCCAGCGTCCTCGAAGGTGATTCATATCGTGAGGACAGTGTTCGGCGTAACTGACGACTGATTCAGCACTCCCTTCCTAGTGGAGACATTCCGGATATTGACCACCTCGAACATCCTTCCACCACAGATCTTCAGCAAGTTAGTGTCATTGTTCAGGCCAGTCAAGAACCACGCCACGAAGATACAGACATGGATCCATCGCAATCTAATCAGCTGACCAGCTCTCCGCCTCGTCCGATCCCGGCAAACTTGGTACGTTGTACTTTACGATGTCCGAACGCACCCTCACACCAGTATCCTTGACTAGACCGACTCGCCGAAGAGAAGGCTTGGTGAAGCGCTTTCCTTGCTAAACGTGAAGTCCGAGGAGATCCAGCGTCTCGAGCGCGAGCTATCTGAGGAACGCGAAAAGTCGCAGGGCTTGAAAGCCGAGCTCGCTGGGGTCCGACAGTCCTCGGAACCGACGGGCCCCGTTCGTGCTGCCTGGGAAGCGGAGCGTGCTCGATGGGCCGAGGAACGTTGTAAGTGGGAGAGCGATTCCTCGGCATGGCAGACGGAACGCAAGGCCATGTCCGAGGAGAGGACGAGCTTCCTGGCGCGTGTGGCCGAGTTATCGGACGCGGCGGAGCGAGCTGAGCAAGTTCGTATCCAGTTATCGGCATTAGAGGTCGAACGTGATGCCTGGAAGAAGGAACGTGATACTTTACTGAATGACATCGCGCAGCGACAGGAAGAATTGGCCGCGCTCACCCAAGTCCACGGGGACCAGGATCAGGACCACCCCGACCGGGTGAAGTGGGAGGTTGAGAAGGCATCGTGGGTCGAGGAAAAGGCCGGATGGGACAGGGAGCGTACAGCACTACAAGAAAGACAAGAGTCCTTGCTGCACTCCCTCGAGGAAGTCACTACCTCCCTTGAGTCGCAGAGATCCGCTACGGCTTCTGCTCAGAAGGACCGAGACTTCTTTCGCGAACAATACGTACAAGCATCCGCATTTGTCAGTTCCGTGCGAGATGAGAACCTAGAACTGGAGAAGAGGGTGAAGATTGCTGAGGGACAGGCGCGTGAAGGTGTTGCAACGATCAAGGTGCTCTACGAGGTATATCTTTTCTTTGACTGAGTGATTGGGTCAATGTGCTCATTATGTGAAGGGTCGTCTTACGGCGTTGCACGCTGATGTGGCTCGATGGAAAGGGTTGGCTGAGCTCCTGCAAGAAAGGGACCGACGAACGGACGACGAACTTCGTACGAGAGCTGCGCAAGTTCCCGAGCTCGTGGATCGTTGCGACCGTATATCAACGGAAAACAGATTCCTCGAAACTGAAATCTGGAAACTTGGCCGGGCACAACAATGTGGCATCATCCAACGAAAAGGGTTATGTCGCAAGGTTCTCTTACTCCAGAACGAGAGGAAGCTTCTTAGGTCCAAGCTCTCAAAGGTTGTGAAGATAACTGGCGACCGTAGTCAGACAACCTCGCAACCTGCGCCTGCCCCGTCAAATTTCGACGATCCTGACAGTGTCTATCACAATGACTCGGAGGTCGTGCCCGATCCGATTCCTCACTCCTCGGACCATGGCTTGGACGACCCGACGCTGTTTCCTTGTTTGTGGCGTCCGCAATGGAGGGACCAATGTCAACTAGTCTTTGACGCTAAAGAGGTGCGTTTTATTTAACAGTCGTGCTCAAATGTTCCGTTTATGATGTTGTGTAGGACCTTGAGAGACATGTACAAGAACATTTTCATGATTTGTTGACTCAATAACATCGTACCTCAGATGTCTTGTGTATCTTTGCGCGTTGCTGTTCTACATGGTCTTGTATTTGTTGTGACTCTGGAATTGTAAACGTCCTACGAAGGTAACCGGGCATGGCGAAGGTCTGCCAGCTGATCATCGATGAGCCATCTTTTCGTCTGTGTTCCCGTTATTCTATAATGGAACGATGGTGGCCTGACACTTTCTGCCACCAACGATCGTTGGTGGGTTCGCTACTCAGGAGATATTTCCTTCGATGCTGATCGTTCTGAGCAGAGAACCAGGTGGGATCCTGGTACAGACGCGATCATCATGCTGAACATTAGTATGTCGACTTGGCGAGGACTCTGGGGGCGTTTAACCTTCCGACTCGTGAAGCAATAACCGAGATTGATCATTATATTTACTCAACTCAATGATGCCGTGAAGTAGTCTGCAGATAGTATCACCGATTTTGTGTGAGGATGGTGATATTCGAACGCCATGCGACCCAGAGGTTGTTGTGAGCTGTTGATGCGGGGGTTGATGACCTCATGCGCTTCAAGTTGTTCAAGCTCATCATCCCACGTTCAACGTTCAACACTGTTTCTAAATTCTATCCATTGATCGAGCCTCACGCTTAAATCCCTACCATGGCAAATGACAATATCAGAAAGAAGTTTGGACGGTTCCGCATCCTTGTCATCGGCCGGGCCAATGCTGGCAAGACGACACTTCTCAAGCAAATCTGTAACTCGACTGAGGACCCAGAGATCTATGATGGAGAAGGGAATAAGGTATGTTTGTGCATCAATCTAGGGTTCTGATCGTACTGGTGCACCGATCATCTGCGATCAGGTTGATCTGGCACAGATCGAAGGGTCTGCGGAGGTAAGTGTCGGGTTTGCCATCAACCACCGTCGTTGCTATCTCACCCATTCCAAGGGGATGAATCATGACATCGAGAACGAGATGGTCTTCCGAAGCACTCCTGGCTTTATCTTTCATGACTCTCGTGGCTTCGGGGCCAGTAGTGTGGATGAGTTTAACGAGATCATGGATTTTATTGCCAAGCGTGCTAAGATGCCATTCCTCAAGAAGCGTGTCCATGCTATATGGTGAAGAAGTAGAGTTACTCGTGATGTACTAACCACAACCTGTTGGATATTGAATAGGTACTGTATTCCAATGGATCAGAAGCCCCATGCCATTTTGGCCATGGATGAAAGGTTTTTTAATGAATGTGAAACAAGAAATGGTAAGGTCTTGCACATACATTCTTTCTCTCATACATTAACTGAGCACAGTTCCTGTTGTGGTTGTGTTTACAAAATGTGATACTTTTCAAGCATTTGATGGTGCTAACTTAACAGCTGGGGAAGAGAGGCTTCCTCCAAAGGAAAGACTTGTTGAGTCAAATGAATATGCTGAGTGGAAGAGCACACTTTGGCAATGGTTGCAAAAAAGCAAAAATCCACCAATGATGTACACTGAAGTCAAAGGTTTGCATGGTTGTTTAATACATGGGTGTTGTGTGGCACAGCTCACAACACATCATATTGCTCACAGATATGCACAAGTGCAACGAAGGATCTAAAATTTTACTGGAAAAGACTGCAGCTGCTTTGAATGATAAAACTTTGGAAATGCTTTTAGTGACTGCTCAAAGAGCAAACATCATGATTTGCATGGAACATTCTGTGTATATGTGTGTTATGTTGTATAAATGTTGCTGATCAATACTCATGAGGTACATTTATAGAGATCTGCTAGGATCAGTTGCTGAAAATTTCCATTCAGTTGGATCATTTGATGCAAGATGTCAAGAGGGGTTGATGATATCAATTGCTTCATGGTTCCCACACATTCAGGTATGGGATGCTACATATTGTTTGTGATGGCTGAGTTTGCATCCTATGAATAGGTGAGCAATGTAACCACAGCCAAGCAATATAAATGGATACTATCTACAACTACTTCTAATATCTTCTCATTTATAGGGAGTAAGTGGTCTGACTGTTGTGGTACTCCCAGTGCTGTTCTGATTTATTTCCATCCTTGTTACTATCTTGTTTTCTTGTTTATAGTATGTAAGTGGTCAGGTTGTTGTTGATAGTCTCAGAGTTCTGATCTATGCTTCTATTGCTACCTTGTTTTTTCAATCATAGCAAGTAAGTGCTCTTACTATTGTTGGAGGTCCTAGAATGACACCAATCCATGTCTCTTTCTGTTGCCTCTTTATCTATTCATTTATAGCTTGTAAGCAGTCTGACTGTTATTGAAGTCTCAGAGTCATTCTAATCTATCCCATTTCTACTACTATCTTGTTTCTCATTCATAGGAAGTAAGTAGACCAACTGCTGTGATTCTGAGTCATTCTGACCTATATTCATCTCTGCTACCATTTTGTTCTCCCATTCATAGCAAGTAAATGGTCTTATTGCTGATACTCATAAAGTCATTCTGATCCATGTCTGTTTCTTCATCACCTTGTTCTCTTGTTCATAGCAAGTAAGTGGTCTCACCATTATTAAATGCCTTAGAGTCATTCTAATCTGTGTCTACTCCACTACTATCTTACTTTCTTATTCATAGCATGTTAGTAGTTTAACTGTTATTGAAGGTTTCTCAGTCATTCTGATTGTCAAGTTATCTTTTATTGATAGATGGTGAGCAGTCTGACTGTTATTAATAGTCTCTGAGTTATTCTAAATCATATCTGTCTCTTCTGCAACCTTTTCACATTCATAGGATGTAAGTAGAATAGCTGTTACCAGAGATCTTAAGGTCACTCTGATAATGTCCATCTCTACTATCACCTTGTTCTCTCATTTATAGTTTGTAAGTGGTCTGACTATTATTGATAGTCTCTGTTATCTGAGTCATCATGATTCATGTTCACTACTACTATCATCTTGTTTCCTAATTCATAGAGAGTAAGTAAATTAACTGTTGCTAAAGGTCTTAGAGTCATTTTAACCCATGTTCATCTCTGCTGTCCTCTCATTCATAGTTTGTAAGTGGTCTGACTGTTGTTGATGATCATGGGGTCATTCTAATCTATGTTTATTTCTGCTTCTACCTCTCACTCTTTTCATTTACAGCAATTAGTAAGCAATCTGAATATTATTGATAATTTTTAGAGTCATTCTGACCTACACTTGCTTTTGCTACAATTTCTTTCTCATTTATAGTTTGTGAGTAGTATGAATGTTGGCAGTCTTAAGGTTACTCCAACATACCTCCATCTCTACTGCCACTTTGTTCTTTTCTCACAGAAAGTAAGTACTCTAATTGTTGTTAGAAGTCTCAGAGGTTTAAAGGTATCTTAATCCATATCTACTTTGACATTGTTCTTGCACTCATAGAGTGTAAGTACTAAGTGGCCTGTCTATCATTGGAGGTCTCAGAGTCATCTATTCTTATGCTCTTGCATCTATAGTATGTGAGTGTTATTAGAGGTCTCACTGACAGAGTCATACTGATCCTAGTCTCTACACACTTTTCCTACATTACATATACTAGTCTGTATGTACTACCATTCATTGAGTGTGTCCCATTCTTTAATTCTCTTAGGATGTCAGTTTGTCTGGAAACCTCACATTTAAGTTTATCTAATGGCATTTTTGCCTTGTTTCACTTTTAGAAGGTAGAAGAAATTTTTATCTTCATTTTTACTTCATGTTCATCTTCCTCTTATAGGAGGTTTGCTATTCTATGTCATTTTGAGACCTTGGGGATCACTAATTGTTTTGATTCCAATAGTTGTTTGATTCTGTAGAGGTTTGTTTGTTTCAAGTTATCTGTCTTTTTTTTGTGTATCTGGCTTTGATTACTTTCATGAATGCTAAGAGATCAGTTGATATAAATGCCACAATACACTCAACCCACTCAAAGTTAACAGTATGCATTTCACTTTCTTATCTGAATATTCTCATATCAATTTATATTTTAGCCCCCATGGTCCTTGAATCCTTGGAAAAAGGCTCTTTTACTAGGCATTGGTTAGCTTCTACTGCTAATACTCCACTGTTGATCTTTAAGAATATGTATACACAGATACTATGATTATCATGGAGTATTCCTTCCATCTCCACCAGCAAGGTGATCAAGAACCTGTTGCAATGGCTGCCAGATTGTACAAATCATCTGGCACTGATGTCAAGGTCAAACAAGCAGTAGAAGTCCTTGCTCAGCAATACAGACCTGAAGATAAGACAGATTATGAGATAAGAAAGGCTATTGTGGATCTAGTTTCAAAGCATCTCATAGGTGAATCACTCATTTTGATATACTTCAGGCTGAAGAAGTTAACCATAAATATTGCAGCTAAGAATGTCTATGGGTGAAGTTCTGTGCTTTCAGTAATATCTCAATGGTGAAGAATAGAGTGGAATGAATACTAGTGGCTGCATATATTTTGACATATTGTACAGTAACTGAAAATCATGGACTTAGTCCACTGGGGCCTAGGACCAATTGCATTATGTCACCTGGAGCCTTTAGCATCATAAAGTCATGGCCAAGTGTTGCTGAAAACAGAGCGTATTTAAAAACATTGGTACTACAGCTATTACTGTAGTTACACAACTTGAAGCTTCTTTGTGCCCATGTCTGTGCCTCTTCATGCTGCATATGATGCACCTTAACCCTTTCCTTGTCTGCTACCTAGGCTGATATCATGATGCTAGTAGGCCAACAGCAGTGGGGTCTCCAGCTTGAAGGGCATTATTGATCCAAAGGTTGAAGTCATGGAGAGTACTGGGTGCAGCCACATTTGTCCCCTACAAAGAAAACAATGTCCAAGTTACCACCACCGTCCAGATTCCAGATTCAGTCCTGTTCTGCGTCGCCAACGTGATGCTACTGCTCCCTGTACTTACAGGCTTGCTCAGACTTGTACATGAATTCGTATCTGTCACTAACGCCACCAACACATTTCCAGATATGACTGTGAAACCAGCAGAATAAACCATCGTATCGGCTGGCAGCACATCGTGAACCGAAGTGTAATGTGTCACAGTCCAGCATTAGCAAAGGGCAACAGAGCATGAAGCTTGAAGGGTTGGCGCCAGTACAGCATCCCCAGTCGATCAAAATTTGCATCGAATGCCTCATGCTCGCTCGAACGAACATCACTCGGACCTACTATCCCGCATCTGTCTCCTCGGAGGGCCAATCTCGACACTGACGATGGACTCGAGGTCGTCCCTAAACCGGCCCCTTGCCTACCTCACAAGGCTAATAATCTGAGCGATCCAGCGGCGACTGGAGTACCGTCTTCCCTGCCCGCGTGCCACACCAATGTTGCACATCAGAGATGCAGTGGGGACACCTACTACTTAACCCCCACTGCGGCGCTCATCATCCATAGCAATAGGACCGTCATCGTCTCGATCGTAAAACTGGTTTTTTGCCTCTGTCGGGCGGACTGGAATATGTTGAGGCAGAGTGACGGGGAGACAGGTGCTGACAAGGACTCAGAGGACGGCAGGATGTGTGGGGATTGTTCTATTTGGTATCACCTTGTGTCCTAGGGACCGAAAGAGACAGAGATCAGACGCGTCACACGAACCAACCTGAGCCAACTCACGATAGTCAGATGTGTACAAAATCAACGTCAACTACATGTAAGCGTATGAGTTTCCGAGTGCTGCGTTGTCCATCCCTTGGCTTGTGCAACAAAGAGCCGTACCTCTGTGCAAGCGCATCAGCTCCGTGTGTCACATGCACCTCAGCAGGAAATACGTACCTCTTTTCCAAAAAGATCCATTACACTTATTGTTGCCCTTCGCTTTCTCGTTCCGAATCTTGCTGGCCAGCGATTCTGCCCTGGGCGGAAATATATCAAGCCCACGCATGGCTGAACATCTGCAAAACATTCATGCGTTCCTCCCAACTCAAGGACCACCGGGCCATACCAGCCGGGATCAATATACAATCCTTGATATTTGGAATAGAAACGGACAGCACGCGATCGAAAGTGAGTCCGTGATAGAGGAGAGGGAGGTAGAGGATAAGAGGGACTAGTACATACTGTGGGTAAGGTTTGGTGGGCGGGACAGGGCGGATGGTAAACGTGGAGTAGTGAACGCAATGCACAATGAGGACTATGAAAGGTGCGTGAGGATGCTTCAACAGTCGGTTCACTCAATAGATGTTTCCATTCAAGCTAGATCCTGCAACAACTGAGATTGGCTACAGTCTCGCGTCCCCGTGGACTTGCGCCATTTTGAAGGTAGACAATAGGATTTCAATAGGGGTAGTGCATCGCAAAACCGCCGATGTGAATGACCTGGTGGAAGTAAGACGAGACTTGGAGAATGCCAAACTGTGGAAGTGTGGTGACAGTCCACCCACACAAGAGTGTCTGCGGCCGAGATCCCGCGTAGTTCATACGTCTAAGAGTGTTCAATAATATGAACCCAAGATGATACGGCACCACAAGATAGGGAGGTGATTTGAATTCGAAGACTACTGATGAGATGCTCAAGTTCTATTTATTCTTTCCATTTGAGTGGTTACCAGAATGGGAACGAGAAGTAATGACCAACGGAACACGGCTAGAAATGCAGGTTGACGAGTGCTTAGACGCGAACACTGATTCAATTTGACCGAACGCAATGTCTTGATGCACTTGACCTTGCAGTCGGTTTGAGTGTGAAGTCGTGAGTGCCAGCGCAAGTATATCCTGGATTTGTTTCAGACATCGTCGGGGCATCTCGTTCCCCTGCTTTAGGTTGCAAGTATATATGGCAGCAAGACGACCACACTAGTAATGATGTATTGGCACGTCCGCGTCACGTGGGCATTCGTGCAGATCCTGTTGAAGGTGTTATTATGTGGGTACGTGAATTGCACATTAAACCTGCCTTCAGCGATAACTGTGATTCTGTCCCACTCCGCACATATATTCAACCACACCGAGGTGCCGTTTGAGGACGAACGCGAAGAGTCCTGCTCTGGAACAACCCGCGGATTGTTTTCTCGTATCGTAAAGCATCAGCCACTCGGGGCATGACAAGTACGACGGAGGCAATGGAAAAAGGTCTTGCTTACTTCAGCCCTCACCATAAGTTTGTTATTATTTGTTGTTATACAACTTATAGGGGATTCGCGATTCGCGTCTTACATGAAGTGCCATATCACCGGTCTCCGCTACCCAATGTTACTTCTTCTGACATCCAACAATTAGGATGGGAGAGCGATTCTGACCACTACTGCGCCTATGTTTGCATCCTGCAAGCGGAAGGTAGGGCCACCACAGGCGCTGACAAGCTAGTTTCTGGTATATGCTCATAGAATTTGCCAAGCACTCTTGTATCTTTGGCCTTGATTGCAGCGTACAACTCGCCAAATGGATCATGTCACCGCCCCAGAGTCCTCAAAGCGAGCAAGATAAAGTGATTTATATCGGCGAACTTCTTCGTGATAAGCTCATCCGCATGCGTTGCGTCTGACCAGTCCTTTCATGGATGGACACTGACCCTCTTCGTAAGTTCGAACGACAAACACTATTTACTCACACCAGCCTCCCATCCCTCACGTCCATTCTTTGATTCACTAGAGGATATGATGAAAGACGCGATGGAATGCACCTCCGATGCTCACGGCACTTCCGGGTACAAGGTGTGTTTATGCACGATTTTCATACCTTTTATCTTTTATCTCTCATCTACACGCTCGACTAGGCCCTGGCTCGTGATGGCTTTCGCTGCATCATAACGGGTATATATGATGAAGCATCAGTCGAGAAGATCCCAGAGCTTCGCAATCTCAAGGATATTCCGACTCTGACACTTGCGGCAGCTCATATCTTCAACGTATCGACGATGAAAAACATTAACCCTGCGATCAGTGAAGACGACCCAGGAAAGGCATTGGACAAGGTAATTTTTCATCCATGGGGGCTGCAACCTTCGTTATACTGATTATCTGGACCCGGACTTTCGCTGCCGCTCTGGCTACACTGAATATGTTCAGATTTTCGAACCTTGACAATATTTTAGTACAATCGGGCGGTGTCCACGAAGTCTGCAACCTCGTGACGTTGGAATACAATCTTCACAGTGACCTTGACCGGTTATACCTATGGTTCGAGAAGGTATGCTACTCCAGAAATTTACCAACTTACCATATACACAGCTACATCATTATAAAGTATGCACGCTTTACCGTTCCAAAGGAAAATACATCAAAAACCTCTTTGATAGGATACGATCACCACATTGATGGCGCTCCAGGTTTTTTCGAGTTCAACTCACAGTACAAGGAAGCTCCACCGTCCTCGCCCTTCTTAGTTATACTTCATGCAACATGCGCTCGCGTCGCCCACACGTCTGGGGCTGCTGAATTTTTTGGTCGGATAGAGCAAGATACAAGGTTCTTGCTGCAGATGGATCGTCTGCTCGTCTGCTGACCAATCTTTTATCCTTACGTTGACCCTTTTCTTGACCCCTTCGCATATTGGCATCCCAGGGGTTGCGTCATGATGGAGCTGACAACTTTGTTTTCGTGTCATGTGGATGTATTCTTAATTGTATGTATGTCAGTCATTTGAATTAATCATATAATTAACCGTATCTTGGTTGAAGATGCACATGTATCTTTATATACGAAATGCCACTGGCATCAGCAATGTGTCGCCAGTGACAGCACATACCGTCATAGTCAAGGCCTTATCGACATCTCCTAAGCTCAGCCATGTACGTAATTTGAGATCACGGGGCAAGGGAAAGTCTCCTACAGCATTATTCAGGGTATTGACAACAGCAACGATTCTAACCGGCCGCTGAATACTATTCAAATATTCATATTTGAGGACCAGACGTCTCGTTCAACTCGACCTTTTCTAGGCGCAAACGCTCTGTAGATTCCCTCAGACTCGGATACTTGGATAGGTCGCGAGTTTATTTCGGAGTTGGTTAGGCACTTTACAACTCGCGTATGGGATGCAATATGCAAGGTATAATTCTTATGTCTCAGTGCTAGTAGAGCAGAATAAAACGTGATTAAAGTGGTATCATGATTGCCAAAAAAAGTTACATAAAACATCGATACGCTACAAACCAACACCACCATAATACAAAACTTGTACCAATGCACAGAATGAATTCGAGAGGAAGAATCTCACTACTACAGGCCGTCACAATGCCATCAAAATCCCCATCAACACTGGCCAAAACACAAACACGAACCGAAACTTGAGCTTCTCCATGTCCATGCCTCTCCGCGCTGCACCCGACGATCTACGTTGGGCCCCTCCGAGTCCCTGGACCTCACCCTGGACTGGCGTGCCGCCAAGTGGTGATGGGGGAGTCCCCGAATATGCCATCGTAATTGTCATGCAAGAAACAGACCCCGACGACAAGAGGGTATTGCCAATCGTCGCTTCCGCCCGAAACACAACCTCAGTTTCGTTCTGCGTCGCCAAAGCCATGCTCTCCATAACCGCAGCTACACTCATCCCACTCGTACCTGGCACAGACGCACTCCCAGAGACGATTGCAGAATCAGCTGAATAGATAACCGTGTCGACCAGCGTGCGCGTCGTGAACACAAACGTGCTGTGTGTAGTATCAGCAGGGGCCACAGAACATGAAAGTGTTTGCATCAGCGCGTCCATATCTCGATGATCGAGATACGAGATCCCATCAACGAAGTCACCAAGCACACCGTGCTCGCTGGAACAAACATCGACTCGGGTCTACGGTCCCATGTCTCCCTCAGTGGAGGTTCAACTTCGGTGCCACGATAAACTCTGGGTCGTCCCCAAACCGGTCCTCCGCCACCTAGCACCCCACAAGGCTGAGTGCGATCCAAAGGAAAAAAAAAACAACTCCCCAGGGGCACTATACGCTTCCCCACACGTCCCAGCATACACCTGCAGGTTTGAAACGAAACGGAGACACCTACGTGACATCCATCGCGGCGCTCACCATCCCCGCTGGGACCGCCACTATCGCCATACGCGTCTTCGCCATGGGATTCACATCTGAAGCTAGTTGTGCCAGGTACGTCTGTCGCCGTTAGCGTCCACGTCATGTCACCCGTATTGACTATGACACCGACTCACCCTTGTACTAGCCCACAACGAGATGTCGAACGCGCTCATCTGGCCCAGCGCGGGGTACTTCCAGTCTTCGATCCAGCTCACTCGCTCTGGGCGGTATATCGTCCGTACCGTTGCTCGGGTCGGCTGAGTGGGGTCTACTGAACCCAAGGCGATGGGGAGACAAGCACTGACGAGGAGGATGGTGCGTGTGTGGAACATGTGGACAAGTAACTATTGTTCTGTAGGAGAAGGGTCAACGGGTCAATCAACACACGTGTACTATGATGACGTGCGACACGAGCCAACTCACGACGCGTCCGGTCACGTGTAAAAAAAATCAACGCCGACTATCATGATGAATGTATGCTGCTAGTCGGTTGTACTGTAATCTAAACCTAGAGAACGAAAACAAGTGGAAGTGAATTTCACTACCTTCTTGGGTACGGCGAGGTGAAACAGCAACAGCCAAAGGGCGACATGCATGCACGTATTGCGACATGAAGGGAAAAAGAAGAGGATATCAGTATAAGAGTCCCCGAATTCCGAAATATCAATCCCACATCAAACCGAGATACTAAGGGATGGCTATCCACCATTTACAATCGCACTCTTCGTTCCTTGACAGCGCACGATCAAGCGACCGCTGGGCGGATTGATAAACGTGGAGTGGTGAACCCAATGAACGACATCATCCAACCTGAATGCGCCATGGGATCTACGGAGGAAGCGTGGGAATGCTTCGTGTAGCGACGCGGCCGATGCGACGTGGCAATGCTGGGCACGCGGTCACGCTCGCCACGAGGGCTCGCGTTGGTCAGCATATGGACGTTTCAACAGGCTAGGTCAGGTTTTCAGATGCAGGAAACGGTTTAAAAGAGCCTATGTTGTCGTTAATGTCCCCAGGAACTTCAGAAATAACCAGAGCTTTAACCTGTGATCTTTTGAGAGTCCTCTTTCGTGTGACCTTCGTGTCACTTCGAAAATCAGTTCCTTCAACACGTACGTTTTCGTTTGTACCTGATTCCGAAACAGGTGCAGGTAGGCTGCAATCTCGCATCCCCATGGACCCGCATCAAAGTCGACGATGAGATTGCAGTGGGGATTATGTGTCGCGGAGCCGCCAATGCGAATGACCCGATGAAAGTACGATGGAGAGAATGCCACACTGTGGAAGTATGTTGACAGTTCACCCACATGGGAGTATCTATAAATCCAGATCCTACCTAGTTCATACATCTAAGACTGTTCGACAATATAAACGCAGGATGATACGCACCACAAGATAGTTCCCATTCCACACTAGGTTCTCTTCATCCCCGACAGTAACGTCCCACACAGAACGCCGGAACGTTTCAATTCGGCCTCACATTCGACGACACCCACATTAGACACCCAATCTCCCTCAGGGAAAGGCACAAAAACTCTCAATACCGGTGTACGCCAGGTCGGTAGAAGAGATCTGAACTTCAAGTCCGCGGATAAGGTGTCTCAGTTTCGTCCATTCTTTCCGTGTGAATAGTTGCTGGAATGAGAATGATAAGAAGCGGGCGACGGAGCACGGCTAGACACGCTCTGTTGACGGGTACCCAGATGCTAACGGTTTGGAGCCTGGTTCGATTCGGCTGAATACAGTATCCCAATGCACCTGGCCTCGGAATCGACTCGAGTACGAAGACATAGAATCACATGGGTGTAAGCCCGTGCTGTGAGTGCCAGCACAAGTATATCTGGGGGTTTCGGGTGTCGTTGGGGCATCCTGCTTCCCCGCGTTAGGTTGTAGGTATGCAGCTGCAAGACGACCATACTGATGTACCGGCATGTCCGCGTCACGTAGATAGTTGTGCAGGAGCAATGGGGGGTTGCGTCTGACAAGAATGCCACGATGGGGAAACATGTTGGTGGATGCATCTATTGCCGAGGTGGTTCTTTCACCCGCTCATTCTCCTGCTCCGTAGAGAGTTGCTTAGCAACCTCGGCAACTACTGGGGGTGGAATCATTTCCAACCGCAGGATGCGACGTTGTTGACGAATAATGTCGTGATTGTCGAGGGTAGTCGGCATGGGGAGGGACCTTCGGGAGTGGAAACGATGTATGAGTCTAGAGTCACAGGAGCCCCAGAAATGGGTGGCGGAGGTGTACTCGGAGGTTTGACGTGCCCATCCCCATGAATGCCATCTTCATTGATCAAACGCAGATTTGCAGAGAAATTTGAGTCCCTTCTGGAAGGCGACCAGGCCTAAGGCTTCAAATTCTCCCACCTTCGACTTTCGCAAACGGGTCATCGTCTAGGAGTAAGGGATCATCCGGATCGGGAATGATTTTCTGGGAAGATAGTATGGCCAGTTTTTGAGGGTGGAAGGACGTGCCTTTGACTGTCGGGTATGTTCCCGTCCAGGCTCGGTCCTGAACCCAACAGCTGGCGGATGCTCTGCAGGGAGATTGTTTTTGCCTATCTTCCGAGTCAAAGGTCGGAGGCTATAGGAATAAAACGTTGGAATGGGGATGAGGAAGACTCAGGAGATACGTATTCAACAGGCGGGGAAGGATAGGCACACGGAATTTTATTTCACGGTTGGCGACAGGCCTCTGCGAAGGTGCAATAGCCCCAAAAATGAGAGGACAGGAGCTACAGCGTCTGGATTTCCTGAGCGGAGTATTTCGTGCAGTGTTGGATGTTGTGGGTGTCAACCCACGCCAATGGGGATGCCAAGCCGGAAAGAGAAGACTGTCGCACAGAGGTTCGAATGCGCCCAGAGTCGCTGGAGAACGTGCTCACGAGCCATTGGCGAGAAGCTGGCAGCTTATAAGACATTAGCGACAAAATATATAACCTTTCAGCCTGAGAACGCTTACGAACAGGAAGTGGATTGAAGTATGGTGAATTGGTGGGATCTATTAGACGCTCAACTGCGTTTGACATCAATTGCCTAGTATCAGGTCCAAACGATACGCAGAAAAGTCATTGGACATGTTAGACACGAGTGATTGTATGTGCACTACTTACGACGTTGCGCGCCGGCAAGATATTCAGCATCCCGACACCCAATGGGTACAGCTGAAGTGGGTTCGACGTAAAGAGCTTAAGATTAGGCCTGGCAGAAGCCAGCCCCCCGAGCGGCATCGCTGTTCAAATGACTGCTCAAAGAATAGTAGTAGCACCCCCGTGGCAGAGTATAATATGGAAAAAAGCACTGTCATTCGGGAGGGATTGAAAGGGCTGAACAGGAGAAGTGTGGGGGGTATGAATGAAATTGATTGACAACCCACATTAACTGGTGGCGGATAAGACTTCTTCAAAGTCGAAAGTGGAAGGGTCGCCAACTAGGAGGTCCCGTCAACTGTGAGAAAAGTCAATGTCCGACGGCGGGCGACCAATCGGCTCATATATAGCACTTGTCGATCAACGCGCAACTTATCCACTGAGTTGACGCGGGGCAACAGCTCTCGGGTAGTGTGTGGTCCAGGTTGACTAATTTACGAAGTAGGACGCCTTGTGTACACTACAGTAGAGACCCAAACGAATACAATACATTTCAATACATGACCATAGTAGACAGTCTGTACTAGGTCAGTCACGGTTGCTAGTAAGGCGGGTTGAATACAGCTCGTTGCATCCACACAATGGCTGAGATAGTCTGTACTACTCTTGAACAGTGCTGCTGGAGAAGTGGAGGGAAATTGGGCTAGCAAAACTGGTATCAATATTTGCACTTGACTTCCAGAGCAGAAATACCTGCCAGTGGTGGATAGCATATGTATGTCTCGTCATCACCACACGAGTTGGGATATCAATACAGCATTGATGAATCCTATACGGAATAATTGTAAGAGGTCAGTGGAAAGATCCCCGACTCGGAGTCGTACATACACGTTCAATGAGACCCAATGCACCTAAGCTAGAGGTGTCAAGGTCGAATCCCACATTCGAGCTTCTCGAAATTCGTCTTGGGTGGCGTTGAATTGTAGCTTTTCAACCCACCACCATTGCGTCTACAGCCCAGAGGCCCAGCGCCACGTACCGTCTACGGAAACAGTTGGTCGGTTGTCTCGGCTACGCTCAGATATGTCCTGGATGATAACCGGGGACACCCTATAGGTCACGGAGCCCCACACCCCCTGCTAAGGCAGGGCGTGCGTAAGTGCATTTTCCCTTGGACCGATCAGCTCCGGTTGATCGCCTTAGTGTAATATGTAGAACTAGCCTTGTCAGTTGCTACATAATAATATCACTTGTCCAAAAAAAAAAAAAGATATGTCCTTGATGAGGTAAAATTATGCGTGTCGTTACTATCCATTCTGAAATTGAACAACAATCGTGGTGACGAGTCTAAACACGCACATGAGCATATCAACCAGGTCATCGTTGAGCACGTCAAGTCCTCTGTTTGCTTTCCGGGCCAGGTCTAACTTGGATGTCAGAGAGCCTATCGATGACTACAAGTTGGATACAAATGAATAGCAAATTTGTCAAGTACTCGCCTGCGGAACCGAGGTTGTGGACTTCAAGATGACCTCGGCAAGTTCCTTTGATATCCGAGTCGAAGGTGTATGTAGTACAGGAAAGAGGTTGAGACGTCCGTAATTCGGCTTCGGAATAGAGTTTTTTCCTTCAATTTCGCACTCCTGGTCCTACAAGTCCAATTATTTCTTGCTGGCCTGTTCCAATAGTGATTCCCCGGGGCCGCTCCCGAGGCAATTTTTTGATGCTGTCTATTGATGTCGTGCTGCCTCCCGACTGGATAAATTCTAGAAATTGACCGTGACCACCTCAAATACCTGGGAGCCAGCGTTATTCCAGCCAGCCGCCACGTGCTACGAAAATACAGACATCGTTCCATGAACTTCCATCCCCGCATCTAGTCGAATGGCGAATTGTCTGCCTCGCTCAATCCTGAAAAATTTGGTCCGTTGTCCGTTATGCTGATGACATTCAGATATATACACTCACACCAACCGTCTTATTTGGACCAACTCGCCGAAGAGGGGGGTCAGAGAGGCCTTTTCCTTGTTGAACGTCAAGTCCGAGGAGTCTCTTGGCGCGTTTGGTACTATCTGAAGTGGTCCGTCAAGCTGTTGGCGTTGCCTGGAGAAAAGAATGTTGATATTCTGCTCAATGCCATGACGCAATGACCAGAAGAGTTATCCATGTTTGCCCAACTCTATGGCGAGCATGGCCAGGGTCGGATAAAGTGCCACGGAAGCTTTGTGGGCCTTGTGGGTCGAGGGAAAGGCAGAATGGGACGTCACTGTAGTGTCTGCACTCGTTCGTTCCATGCACGATGAGATCCTAGAGCAAAAGAAGATGTGAAGATAGCTGAAGGATAAGCGCCTGGATGTTTAGTAACAATCAAGCACTCCTTCTACGAGGCATGTCTTTGCTTCGAATGAGCGATTTGGCCCGGGATCAATGATGGGGGCTCGCCGAATCAAGGATCGTTGGACCGCTTTGCTCGGCGACGTGGCCCAGCCCGACCCACAAGGGTTGCCAGAACTTCTGACAAGAACAGGCGGACGAACGACGAACTTCGTATGAAAGCTGCGCGCAACTTGAAGTACATGAGCTCGTGGATCTTTGTGGTTGCATAGCCATGGCGGACACTTTGAAGCTGAGACCTGGAGGCTGGAAACGTGGTCTTTAATACTTTATATAACTCTGGAATTATGAGCGTTACATTAAGAAGGTAACTGACTACACCGAAGGCCGTTGAACAGCGGATTATCTGATCATTCTGATGAATCATTTCCTTGTGTTCTCTTGGTCTTTTTTTGTGGCTTTCTATCAGCTTTCAACATCCCACTCACCTTTTGCGGTCAAGATAATGATAACCTTGACCTCTGGTTCCATTTGAGATATACCCTGGCAGGTTCCGCTGCCTCAGGTTTCCACTTGCCGTAGTCGAATCTCTCTACCTTTGAGCGATCGTGGGTCCACCGCTGGGAATCGACTGTTTTACTAGTACTTACCTGAATTTTATGATGTATGCTGATCATCGTTCTGGACATCATATCGACTTGTCTCCTTGAGCAGCATTTGCCGCACGAGCGTTGTTGGTTATTCGGTTTAGTAAGGGCCCGGCAGGAATATGTATATACTATCACTACTAGTAGTACCTTCTCCCAGGCGTCCCAGCTAACCCCATGAACACCTACATTCGATCAAGCATAACGTGAAACAGACATCGAAAATCCATAGTCATGATCAACACCCAAGAATCTCAAGCATGTTATGCCAGTGAATTGCGTTATCAACATTGTGAATGATTCGGACTCCCATCGGTCCAGGGTCCTGCGTTGTTATGAGCTGTTGACACACGCCCTAAGTTGGTAACGCAATTGTTAGTCCCGTCTCCGCTCGACATCCATCCTATCCATCAGACCTCCCGGTTACATTCTTACCATGCAAATCGACAAAATCAGAGAGAAATTTGGACATTTCCGAATTCTTGTCATTGGCCGGGCCAACGCTGGCAAGACAACACTTCTCAGGCAGATTTGTAACTCAACCGAGGATCCAGAGGTCTACGACGGAAAGGGAAGGAAGGTGTGGTTGTATTCCAACCTGATATTTCTGATGTCGCCGATGCACCGATCGTCTGTGATTAGGTTGATCTGGCACAGATCGAAGGGTCCGCAGAGGTGAATACTAGGTTCGCAATCGGCCGTTGTCATCACCATCTCACACCTTCCAAGCGAGGAGAACACGACATTGAAAACGAGATGGTCTTCCGAAGCAACCCTGGTTTTGTCTTCCATGACTCTCGTGGCTTTGAAGCTGGTAGTGTAGATGAGTTTAACAAGATGAAGGATTTCGTTGCCCAGCGTGCCAAGATGACGTTCCTCGAGAAGCGTGTCCACGCTATATGGTGAACAAACAAGGATTCAATTGCAATGTGCTTACTGAAACCTATTATGGAATAGGTACTGCATCCCAATGGACCAGTGGCACCGTGCCATCTTGACTGCAGAGGAAAGGTTCTTTGATGAATGTGAAACAGGGAATGGTAAGACCTTAACTATGGCTCCAGTTTCTCATTCATGGACTGAACACAGTGCCTGTCGTGGTTGTGTTCACGAAATGCGATGCATTACGAGTATTTGCTGCAGCTACCTTGTCAGCTGAGGAAAAGGAATTGCCTCGAGAAGAAAGACTGTTAAAGGTCAATGAGTACGCTAAAAATATGCTCAGTCAGAATACAGTTTGGGAAAGATTGCGAGAAAGGAAAAATCCGCCAAAAGTGCACGCTGAAATTGAAGGTTAGTACGGGTGGTGAGATGGGTGACTACTAGTATATGATACACCTTGCAGATATGGACAAGTACAATGAGGGGTGTAAAGTTGTATTGGAAAGGACTGCAGCTGCATTGAATAATGAAGCTTTGGAGATGCTTTTGGTGACAACTCAAAATGCAAACATCATGCTTACTATTGAATATTCTGTGGATAGGTGTGTGATATTGAATGGGTATAGTTGATTTGTACTACAAAATATTTACAGGGTTTTGATACCACTGATTTCCAGAAAATTCTCTTCAGTGGGATCATTTAGTGAGGAAGAGCAACAGAAGTTGATGGTAGGCATTGCATCATGGTTTCCACATACCAAGGTATGAAAAATTGTGTATTATTTATAATTGTTCTGAATCTGTTTGATGTGAATAGGTAAATGATGTGATGTCAATTGAGGAATATGATGAGAGATGCTGATCCATGGCTATCTCTACTGCTATTACTGTCTCTGATTTGTAGAGTGTAAGTGGTCTGACAGTCTTTTACAGTGGTAAAGTTATCCTGATGCATGTCCATCTTGACTGTCACCTTCTTCTCTCACTCATAGCTTGTAAGTGGCCTGAATCTTGTTGAAGATCATCTCAGAGTCATTCTGATACACATTCATCTTGACTACCATCTTTTTCTCTTGTTCATAGCTTGTAAGTGGTCTAATTGTTGCTAAAAGTCTTGGGGTCATCCTGATATATGCCCATCATTTCTGGTACATTGCTCTCTCATCAATAGGAAGTAAGTGGTTTTATTATTGTTAGAGGTTTCAGAGTCATCCTGATTCATGGTTATCTCTGCTACTACCCTGTTCTATCATCCAAAGAGAGTAGGTGGCCTGGCTGTTGTGAAAGGTCTCAGAGTCATCCTGATCCATGTCTATCTCTGCTGTCACCATGTTCTCTGATTCATAGCAAGTAAGTGATTTGACTATTGGTGTAGGTCTCAGAGTCATGATCCATGTTTACCTCTGCTACTACCTTGCTCTGTCATCCATAGGAAGTAAGTGGTCAAAATATTATTGGAGGTCTTGGAGTTATCCTAATCCATGTCCATCTCTGCTGTCATATTGTTCTCTCATTTATAGGAAGTAAGTGATTAGACTGTTATTATGGGTCTTGAAGTCATTCTGATCCATGTCTGTCTCTACTGCTACTCTATTCTCTCATTTATAGGAAGTAAGTGGTCTGACTGTTGTTGAAAGTCTTAGAGTCATCCTGATCTATGCCCATCTTTACTTCTTGTTCTCCCATTTATAGCTTGTAAGTGGTCTGACTGTTGTTAGAGGTCAGAGGGTCATTCTGATCCATGTCTATCTCTGCTATTACCTTGGTCTCTTGTTTTAGAGAGTAAGTGGTCTGACTGTCATTGAGGGTCTCAAAGCTATCCTGATCCATATCTATCTCTATAACTGATATCTCACTCTTTATGCTACAAAATGATGCCACTCCTTGGTCTCTCATTTATAGCTTGTAAGTGGTCTGACTATTGTTGAAAGTCTCAGAATCATCCTGATCCATGTTTATCTCTGCTGCCACCTTGTTCTCTCATTTATAGGGAGTAGGTGGTCAGATTGTTGTAGAAGGTCTTAGAGTGATCCTAATCCATAACCATCTTACTCTCTCATTTATAGCTTGTAAGTGGTCAGACCATTGTTGTGGGACTCAGAGTTATGTTGATTCATGTCAATCTCTGCTGCCATCTTGTTCTCTCATTCACAGCATGTAAGTGGTCTGACTATTGTGGGTCTTTGAGTTATCCTGATTCATATCCATCTCTGCTGCCACTCTGTTCTTTCACTCATAGGAAGTAAGTGGTCTGACTATTGTTAGAAGTCTCAGAGTCATCCTGATCCATGTTCATGTCTACTATTACCATATTCTCTCACTCATAGCAAGTAAGTGACCTGATTGCTATTGAAGGTCTGAGAGTCATCTTGATCTATGTCCATCTCTACTGTCACCTTTTTCTCTTATTTATAGGAAGTAAGTGGTCAGACTGTTGTTGGAGATCTCAGAGTCATCCTGATCCACATCCATCTCTGCTACTATCTTGTTTTTTTCATTTATAGAAAGTAAGTGATATGGTTATTGTTGAAGATCTCAGAGTAATCCTAATCCATATACATCTCTGCTATCATTTTGTTCTCTCATTCAAAGCAAGCAAGTACTTTGACTATTCTTGAAGGTCTCAGAGTCATCCTGATTCATGTCTATCCCTGCTATCACCTTGTTCTCTTATTTCTAGCGAGTAAGTAGTCTGACTGTTATTGGAGATCTCAGAGTCATTCTGATCCATGTCCATCTCTACTGTCATTTGTTCTCTCACTCATAGTTTGTAAGTGGTTTGACTATTGTTCCAGGTCTCAGAGTCATTCTGATCTATATTTATCTCTGCTGTCACTATGTTCTCTCATTCATAGCAAGTAAGTGGTCTGACTTACATTAGAGGTCTTAGAATCAGCCTGATCTATAAACATTTCTACTGTCATCACTGGCATGTTCTCACATTCATAGCGAGTAGGTGGTCTAACTGTTGTTGAAGGTAGTAGAGTCATCCTGATCTATGTTTATCTTTGCTACCATCTTGTTCTCTCATTTATAGCGAGTAAGTGAACTCACTGTTGTTAGAGATTTCAAAGTCATCCTGATTTATGTCTATCTCTACTGCCATCTTATTCTCTCATTCACAGCTTGTAAGCAGCTTGACTATTGTTGAAGATCTGAGAGTCATCCTGATCAATGTTTATCTCTATTGCCATCTTATTCTCTTATTCACAGCAAGTAAGTGGTCTGACTTGTATTGGAGATCCCAGAGTCATCCTAATCCATGTCTATCTCTGCTTTCATCTTGTATTCTTCTTCATAGCAAGTAAGTGGTCTGACTGTTGTTAGAGGTCTTAGAGTCATCCTGATCTACATTTATCTCTACTGTTATCTTATTCTCTCAATCATAGGAAGTGAGTGATCTGACTATCATTAGAGAGCTGAGAGTCATCCTAATCCATATCTATCTCTACTGTCACCATGTTCTCTAATTCATAGCTTGTGAGTGGTCAGACTATTGTGGGTCTCAGAATCATTCTAATCTATATCCATCTCTACTGCCACCTTGTTCTCTCATTCATAGCAAGTAAGTTGTCTGATTGTTGTTGGAGATCTGAGAGCCATCATGATTCATGTCCATCTCTGCTGCCACTGTGCTCTCTCATTTATAGCAAGTAAGTGTGGTGAAAGGTCTTAGAGTCATTCTAACTGATATCTATCTCTACTATCACATTGTTCTCTCATTCATAGGAAGTAAGTGATCAGACTATGGTTCTTTATACCTCAGAGTCATCCTAATCCATGTCTATCTCTACTGTCATCTTGTTCTCTCATTCATAGGAAGTAAGTGGTCTAACTATTGTTGGAGGTCTAAGAGTCATCTTAATCTTGTTCTCTCATTTATAGGAAGTAAGTGATCTGACTGTTGTTAGAGGGCTCAGAGTCATCCTAATCCATATCATCTCTATTACATCTTGTTCTCTCATTCGTAGCTTGTAAGTGGCCTGACTATTGTTGTGCCAGTGGGTCCAAGAGTCATCCTAATCCATGACCATCTCTGTTATCATCTTGTTCTCTTATTCATAGCTTGTAAGCAGTCTAATTATCATTTAAAGTCTTAGAGTCATTCTAATCTATGACTATCTTTGCTATCACCTTGATCTCTCATTTACAGCAAGTAAGTGGTCTGACTGTTATTGAAGGGCTCAGAGTTATCCTGATTCATATCCATCTCTACTAACATCCTTTTTTCTCATTCATAGCAAGTAAGTTATTCTACTATTTTTGGAGATCTCACAGTCATTCTGATTCATGTCCACCTCTGCTACTACCTTGTTCTCTTAATTATAGCAAGTAAGTGGTCTAACTATTGTTTGAGGTCCTAGAGTCACATTTCTGCTGCTGTCTTCTCTGATTCATAGTTTGTAAGTATAACTGTTGTTGAAGATCTCATAGTCATTCTGATTCATGTCCATGATCTCTGCTATCATCTTGTTCTCATATTCATAGAAAGTAGGTGGTCTGACTATCATTGGAGTTCTCAGAATCATTCTGATTCATGTCCATCTCTTCTTTTCCCTTATTCTTTCATTTACAGCAAGTAAGTGGTCTGACTAATGTTGGAGGTTTGGAAGTCATGCTGATCTATGTCAATCTTTGCTGTCATATTGTTATCTCATTCATAGGAAGTGAGAGGTCTGACCATTTTAGAAGATCTTGTAGTAATTTGAATTTGTGTTCATCTCTACTATCATGTTATTCTCTCATTCATAGAATGTAAGTGGTGTAATTACCATTCAAGGTCTCAGAGTCATTCTGATCCATGTCTATCTCTACTGTCAACTTTTTCTCCCATTTATAGCAAGTAAGTGATCTGACTATTATTATCAGATGGCCTTACAGTCATCTCCATATTCATTTCTACTACTATTTTGTTCTCTGATTCATAGCTTGTAAGTGGTCTGACTGTTATTGAAGTCTCTACATCACTCTGATCTATGTTTATCTCTGCTGTCACCTTGTCTTCTCATTCATAGCAAGTGAGTGGTCTGATCATTATTGGAGGTCTCAGAGTCATCTTGATTCATGTCTATCTCTGCTATCACCTTGTTCTTTGATTTATAGCTTGTAAGTGGTTTGACTGTTGTTGAAGGTCTTAGAGTCATTCTGATTCATATCTATCTCTTCTTTTATCCTATTCTTTGATTTATAGCTTGTAAGTGATTTGACTGGTATGAGAGGTCTCAGAGTCATCCTGATCTATGTTTATCTCTGCTGTCACCTTGTTCTCTTATTTGTAGCAAGTAAGTTGTTTGATTGTTGTTAGATGTCTCAGAGTTATTCTAATCTACATCTATGTCTACTACTATCTTGTTGTCTTATTTATAGGAGGTAAGTGATCTGACTGTTGTTGGAGATCTCAGAGTCCTCCTAATTATGTCTATCTCCACTATCATGTTGCTCTTTCCTGTATAGCAAGTAAGTGGTCATACTATTTTAAGATCTTAGAGTTATTCTAACCCATGACCATGCTTACTATATTTTCTGATTCATAGCTTGTAAGTGATCTGACTATTGTTGGAGATCTTAAAGCCATTCTAATCCATATCCATCTCTGCTGTCATCTTGTTCTTTCATTCATAGAGAGTAAGTGGTCTGATTGACATTGTAGGCCTCACATTCTGATCTATATGTATCTCTACTACCATCTTATTCTCTCATTCATAGCTTGTAAGTGATCTGACTATTGTTGGAGGTTTTAGAGTTATCTTATCTCATGATCATCTCTACTACCACCTTGTTCCCTCATTCATAGCAAGTAAGTTATTTTACTATTTTTAAAGGTCTTCTAATCTATGTTTACCTCTACTCCCACCCTGTTCTCTCATTTATAGCAAGTAAGTAGTTCAACCATTGTTGAAGGTCTCTGAATCATCTATGTCCATTCCTACTATCACCTTGTTCTCTCATTTATAGCAAGTGAGTAGTTTGACTGCCATTGAAGATCTCAGAGTTATCCTGATCCATGTCTATTATGATCTCTGCTGTTATCTTTTTCTCCTATTCATAGGAAGTAAGTGGTCCCTCAGTATTGCTGGAGATCTCACAGTCATCTCAATCCATGTTCATCATTGCTACTACCTTATTCTCTCCTCTATAGCAAGTAAGTGGTCTGACTGATATTGGAGGTCTCAGAGTTATTCTGATCCATGTCCATCTCTACTACCATCTTGTTCTCTAATTTATAGCAAGTAAGTGGTCTGACTGTTCTCAGTAGTCTCAGAGTCATCCTGATTCATGTCTATCTCTGCTGTTACCTTGTTCGCTCATATATAGGAAGTAAGTGGTCTAATGGTGTTAGAGGTCTCAATGTCATTCTGATTCCTACTTATCTCTGCCACTATCACCTTGGTCTCTCATACATAGCTTGTAAGTGGTCTGACTGGTATTATTGGCCCTTCTCAAAGTTATCTTAATCCATATCTATCTTTGCTCTCACCTTATTCTCTCACTCATAGCTTGTAAGTAGTCTGAATATTATTAGAGATCTCAGAATCATCCAGATCTGTGTCTGTCTCTGCTGCTACATTGCTCTCTTATTCATAGCAAGTAAGTAGTCTAATTGCTATATGTCTCAGAGTTCCCCTGATCTATGTTTTATTTCTACTTTTACTTTATTCTTGTATTTATAGCAAGTGAGCCAACTCTTGTTATCACTTTCAGAGTCATCCTGTCTCATTTTGTACAATCTCTTCCTATATTATTTATAGCTTGTATGTACTAATTACTGTTCATTGACTATATCTGATATTGTTTAGGATGTCAGTTTATCTTACAACTTTATTCCATTATGGCTATCTCACATTTTGATCTCATATCTCTTCTTCAGATGGTACTTAGAAATTATTCTACTTTTACTTTATCTCATTTTTTCCTCATAGCAGGTGTACTACTTTCTATTGTTTCTGGGCCTTGGAGATCACTAATCAGTTTGATTTCATATAGTTGTTTCACTTCAACCAAGTTTGTATACTTTTTTACCTTCTTTATTATACATTCAGTATTGATATACATTTTTCAGAGCTTAGTTGATACAATGGCCATGATACACTCAGCTCCATCAAAATCAAAAGTATGTATTTTATTTTCTCTGACATTTGCATGTTCTTATCATTGATTTATATTTTAGCTCTCTTGGACCTTAACCCCATGGAAAAAGGCCCTTCTACTGGGTATTGGTCAATCTTTATTGCTATTCAATTTCTAGTCCTTCAACTTAAAATCCATATGTCTAGATTCAGTCATTATCATGCAGTATTCCTTGCATCTCTATCAGCAACATAATCAAGAACCAGTTGCAACAGCTGCCAAATTGTATCAATTATCTGGCACTAATGCCAATGTTAAGCAATCAGTGGCAGTGGTTACTCACCAACACAACCCTAAAGATAGGGAACAGATGAAAAGGGCTATCATGGATGTGATTTCAAAGAATCTTATGAGTGAGCCACTCACTTGAGGGTAATCATATTCAGAGAAGTTGATCATTCATGTTATAGCTAACAATATCTCTGGGTGAAATTTAGTGTCTCTAGTGTTGTCTTGATGGTAACTTGGAGGAATAGAGTAGTATGAAAATGCTGTAGATATGTATCATGCACCCATCATTGAAGATTCTTGAGAATGACACTGGCCCCTTAGTTAGTGCCTCTGACCTCCCCTCCTCTCACTGTGACCTACATATATGTACCACATAAAGTCTATGTGTACAGTGTACATGGGCTGGAAAAAAAGACAAGCATAAGCTTCACTGTAACCAAGCTCTTTGTCCTACATTTGACACATCTTGATATGCTCTGTGTGCTACCCTGAACTGGTAGTATGCTGTCCAATGGTAATGGGGCCTCAAAAGGTGCTATCAATCTAGAGTCTCACTTAGACTCATACTTGAGTTTGTACCTGTTAGTAGGCTGTTACTGGCCTCTGATGTATTCCTAGAGAAAATCATGAAATCAGCTGAAGAATCACTGTATTAACCAGCACACTTCTCATGACTCATGAACAGAAGTGTACTACTAGTATGTGCACTAGCAACATCACTAAGGGCAATAGAACATGAAGGCATTGGTATCAAGGAGAAAAAGCATATCACATTCAAGTTCTGACAATCAAGATTCAAGATATGAGAGCACACCAATGAACATCCCATGTTCCCCAGAACCAACATTGACACTGGCACAGTGGATTTACAATCCCACATCTTCTGAGTCCTCCTTAGAGGTCCAACCAGATAGACTCTGTGCCAAACCCATCCTTTACCTATTTTATAAGACTACATAAATGTAATCCAAAGAACAACAGGTCACTATGATGTGGATGTATGTGATTCCCTGCCCATGTCTCACACTTGGTCATATATGCCATTGCTTGAGATGGCTGAGTGGGATATATCAAGGCCAAGGCAGTGAGGAAACAGACTGAGAAAAGAGGATGATATATGTATGGAGGTTATGGAACATGTGGACATAGACTGAGACTAAGTAGTACTACATAGTTATCATTCTGGTTGATATTGTCTTGTCTTCTGAAATGAAAATGACAGACAAGATAGGCCCCACAAGGAGAAAAGACCAACAGAAAGAGATATAATGACATGCAATGCACGAGCCCCATGACACACCCATGAGAAACCAACGTCAATTATGATATTTGCATGCTGCTAACTGGTCGTGATCTAACTAACCTAGGGAATGGAAACACTAATGAAGGCAAATACAAGTGCAAGTAAACTACACCCCTTTCTCTGTCTAGGATACGGCGAGATGAGAACAGAAAACAGCCAAAAGGCACCATGCATGCATACGTCGCGACATGAAGGAGAAGAAAAAAAAAAGAAAAGATATCAGCGTAAGAGTCCCCGAGTTCCGAAATATCAACCGCGCATCCGTCCAGATAAGAGATAGCCCATCCACCATTCGTAATCACATGATTCGTTCCTTGACTTGCACAGCCCGGAGCCATATCTCGCCGGGACGGCTGTGCGCGCGCATCAGCTCCGCGCATCACATGCACCTCAGCACGAAACACGTACCTCTTCTCTCGTAAGATCCGCCATACCCGTCTGTTGTCCTTCTCCTTCTCATTCCGAATCTTGGTGGCTAGTGACTCCGCTCTAGGCGGGAATACGCCAGGTCCGCAGCGCGCCTGAAGATCTACAAGACCTTCGTGCGTTCCTTCCGACTCAAGGACTACCTTGCCGTACCAGCCGGGATCGATATAGAATCCTTCGACGTTGGGAATAGGAATGCGGACAGCGCGTGATCGAGTGTGAGTTTGCGATTGCGTGGGCGGGACGGGCGGGCGAATAGTAAACGTGGTGCGGTGAACCCAACGAACGACATCATGCAATGCGCCATGAGGTCTATAGAAGGAGTGTGAGCATGCTTCGAAATTCGATTCAATTCAATACGTACGTTTCTGTTCGAGCCCGGTCCTGCAACAACTGCAGATTGGCCGCAATCTCGCGCCCCCATGGACTTACGTCAAGGTAGACGATGGGATTGCAGTGGGGATTATGCGTCGCAGAACCGCCGATGCGAATGACCCGATGGAAGTACGATGGAGAGAACGCCAAGCTATGGAAGTATGGTGACAGTTCACCCACACGGGAGTATCTATAATCCAGATCCTGCGTAGTTCATGAGGCTGTGTGATAATATGAATCCAGAATGATACGCACCACAAGGTAGCTCCCATCCCACACTAGTCGACCAAGGTTCCCCTCATCCCCGACAGCAACGTCCCACACAATATCACCCACCCGGAGAAGTTTCAGAACGCCGGAACGTTTCAATTCGGCCTCACATTCGACGACACCCGCATCAGACAACC
>JBBPMZ010000058.1:0-32660 GCA_038090575.1 Tylopilus cf. pernanus | reverse complement strand
TTAGAATATAATATTAATTACTTAATTAACATACTGTAAAATATTTTATTTGTTATTGTTTGTTTATATTTGTTCTAGTAATATAATTTCATATATCTCAAAATGGTATATTTGTTCATATTTAATATCATTATACACCATAAAATTTTGTGTCACACAACAGTTTTTTGTGTGACACAAAGTTGTTCCTGCCAAGAGCAGATACTTGCCAAATAAGTCTATATTACATTTTATCACATCCCCCTGGGACATCAAAAAATATTTGTGTCATCACACAGAAAAAGGGTCCATTAGACACATCTTTTGGTAGTAAAAGATGTGTCTAAGAGACCCCAAAAGGGGGTCACCTGAAGTGCCCTGGCACTGAGGTTCATTAAGGAGAAGTATGAGAGCAACCCAGCTTACTTCAACAAGGTCTATGCACTCTGTGACTACCTTCAGAAGGACTAGTGATTAAAAGTCTGGTCCAGTCTGGTTTTTTGGCCCCCTGACCAGGCAACTAAACCAGGACTGGTCCTAAGACTCTTCTAAAGGCCTGAGACCGCAACTGAACCAATTAGGACTGGTCCTAAATAGTCTTTTTATCAGTTCCAACCAGTTACTACACAGACCAGTCCATAGCCCCTGAACATGTGGGAACCATGGTTTGCACAACTACTAAACATTACTCTACATACCATTAGCTACAAGTTACTCCTCTAGCTTATTGAAATCCAATCACAGGATCAATAGTTATGAGCATTTCTGGGTCAGATGTCATCTTAGGGGATATATGACTACATACCTATCTACCCAGATTCACTTATATAAAATCACACAGTGAGTATCATGCTTTCTAGTAGTGAGCTGAATTATTCTATACAGTGATAGCCACATTTTATCTCTATAGTATAAGGGGGATAACCCCAAATTAACTGAGATAAAAATATTTTCTGTATGACATGAATTTTTGACATAGAAAAGTGGATTTTGAGTGATATATGGCTCAAATAATGTCAAAGAAATCAGGAAAATTCACCAAATATTACCCCAGATGGTACCATGGATAGGGGGTGGCTGTGCACTGGTTGCAACCAGTTGCAGTCCAGTCCAGTTGCCAGTCTTTTGAATGATCCTAGACTGGACTTTAAAACACTAAGAAGGGCCATTGCATGGGCTACAGAGCTATCCTAGAGGCTGCCACAAACTATCCCTGAGTCAAGGGTCTAGAGCTAGCACTTGGGGCTTCTAAGTCAAGTTTGGACTTGAATTACCACTGATGGGCCCTAATACACATACAAATTTTATAATCTTGCCTGTACTTGTATATACATACTACATAAGCATAGAAGTTCAACTTGAAGTCACTAGTCAAATGGGAACTTCTCAAACTGGAAACATGACTCAGACTTGAAGTCACCTGCCTGGTCACCACACATGTCAACAACATGCTGCCTTGATGAGAAACCACCCTTGCCATACTTGTACAAGAGAACAACTACCTGCATTGTCTCTAACATCCACATGGCATCAATACCAAGTGTCTACTCGACCTCTTTCCTCTGTATTAGCTTTGGGTAAACTGGTAGCACAACTGAACTGGTCCACAACTGGTTGCAACTGAGCTGCAGTTGCCAGTCACCCAAGTTGCCAACCAGTTGTAGTTGCAGTTGCCTAGTCTTATGGCTTGTCAGGCAACTGGTTGCAACCAGTGCAAAACCACCCCCTATCTATGTTACAACTCTTGCTTTCCTTGTCCTATGTCACTTCATTTCCTCTCGCTCCATAGTACTTTCCTCAGACTCGTGTCTTAGCTGTTTAAGCCCCATTAAGACCTTATCATCGATGGCTTACTAATTTCACTGCTCTGATTGCATCTGCAGTACCTTAGTCATTTACCTTTCATCAGGATCACTCCCATCACATACTGATGATGCATCTCCTTCCTTTTGGTCTTATTATGTTGTTTCTGCTCTTTGCCCAGACCACCCCTTTGCAGTATATAAACCCATGCCTCTCATTCTGTAATCTTAGCTTAGATCTACTTGACAATACACCCTGTCTTGTATCCTCTCAAACCTCTTGACCGCTTGTCCCAAGCTCCAAGCACTCTTGAACCCTTGAACCCTTGACTCCCTCCAGACAGATTTGGAGGTCCTTTGACCCTCTTTACAACTAGCAGACTCACAGTGGTTGTTTGAGGTATCGCAGCTGCACAGTGACCCTTGTTGTACAAGTCATCGCTTGGTCCTACCTGGAGCAAGCATAACAAAAGATCTAAGCTCTTACACAGGCCTATCTTTGTCATAGTTGCCCATCATTCTCCCCAGAAACCAACCACCCTTGAACCCAAATCTATGGTCCGCTCGACCCAGTAGAAACACCCTTGAAACATCGTCTGAAGACGAATCCCCAGAAGCCACCCTCCACTTTGAAGAACCCCCCTCTAACTTCAAACTACCATTTCACAATGTTGACTTGGGATCCAAATAAAGAAGTATATATGGTACTTCTTTTGTACACGACCGAGGTATTGTGGACAGAGGAAAAGGTTAAGCCTGGTGAGAAGACTTATGAGGGCTAATATGGAATGGGTTCTGAGGAAAGAGCAAAGGATAGAGTTGAGCTAGTATAGGCTCAGGAGAAGACAGGTGTATAAGACTGTATTCAAGACACTAGAGAGAGTACACGAAGTGAGCTCTCTCTTATACATGTGTGGAGACTTTAGGGTAGGTGTGTGCAATACCTAAAAGGAAACACTATATAAGGTAAATAGAAAGTGGAACGATATGAGCGAGTAATGCTATTGGATAGCTAAAAGAGCTCTTATTATATGATAAAGACAATGACGTCATGTGGGAAGATATTGTTATCAACCAATAAGATATGATCCTGTTATATATGATGTCATGGTCTAGACTGTATATCAAATGTTGAATTTGAAATATAGATAATGAAAGAATCTAGAATGTTCTAGATGTTACCATAGTGATGAAGAATGAATAATGTCACATGATAAATGTCACATGATATTTGATCATATGATATGCTTAAGTAAGCAAAGAACTATAAGTCTGAAAGACAAAGTCTGAAGTAGAATACTTATAGTTTCAACACTGAAGACCTCGACCTATCTCACAACTTTTCGGCAGTCATTACCCTCCCTCGAGCCCCCACCCCACCGTCCCCAAGACCCCTCCCACAGACTGGGAACCTTTTCCCCCCAACAAACCCAAATCCCCCCACCCTGGCAATGTCTACCACACCAAAATCCACTGAACTCCATCTCAGAAAACCAACCCCCTACAATGGATCCTACAATAAAGCCCTACCATGGTACAATGCTGTCGCAATGTACCTTCTTGTAAACAAAGCCATTTACGTGGACGACAACCAACAGATCGCCTTTGCCCTCTCCTTCATGACCGAAGAATCTGCTGCCACCTAGGCCAACACCTTCAGACAGAAGGCCATTGTGGCCAATACCTTCGGGACCTGGAAGGACTTCACCAAGACGTTCAAAGCTGTCTTTGAACACCATGACACCAAGGGAGACGCCATCTCGTGGCTCTCTACTCACTGAATCACGAACAACTCAGACCTCCCCTCATACATCTCCATGTTTAAAAACAAGGCAGCCACCTCAGAAATCTCATCAGACAATGTCCTCATTAACTTCTTCGTGGCTGGAATCCCCCCTTCTTTGATGTGTCACATTCAAGGAATGGACACCATCCCCACCACCATTGAAAAATGGTACACCCAAGCAGTCCACTTCAAAACACAGTGGGACCGCGCCGATGAGATAGCTCGTCGAAACAAGAAACCATCAACCCACATTGTATACCACCAAGACAAATCAAAGAAACAAGAAGTCGACCCCGATGCCATGGACGTCAATGCCATCTCCACCTCCCCTCCCAAGAAACTCACCCCTGATGAGAGAAAAAGATGTATCTCCGAAGGGTGCTGCTTCCGATGCAGACAGAAAGGACACCTCTCCTCCTGTCCTATCTATGCCACCACTCCCAAGGGAACTGTAACGAAAACAGTAAAAAAGGTCAAGACTGACCAAGAACCCATTCCCCCCTCATCGAAATGGACGACGACGATGATGATGTGGTGGTCAAAAGGATCTCTACTTGAAAGGATTTTTAAGAAGGAGGAATGCCTCAATGTCTCCCCCTCCCCATGTACTACTAGCTGATCTTGAAACAAAATCTATGCAACTTGCTGTCTCATTGAAAACCCCAGCTGGGAAACAAACTATTGAAACTAGAGCCCTCATCAACTTGGATGCAGCCATAAACTGCATGGATTGGCACTTTGCCAAAAAGAACCATTTTCCCCTCATTCGCCTTGACATCCCAATCCCTGTATGAAACGTCGACCAAACTGAGAATCGAAACGGAGCAGATTATCTGCTTTACCACTACCTGTTGAAACTATAAGTATTCTACTTCAGACTTTGTCTTTCAGACTTATAGTTCATTGCTTATTTAAGCATATCATATGTGACTTATATCATGTGACATTATTCATTTATCGTCACTATGGTTACATGATCTAGAACATTCTAGATTCTTTCATTATCTATATTTCAAATTCAACATTTGATATACAGTCTAGACCATGACATCATAGATAACAGTATCATATCCTATTGGTTGATAATAATATCTTCCCACATGACATCATTGTCTTTATCATACGATAAGAGCTCTTTTAGCTATCCAGTAGCATTACTCGCTCATATCGTTCCACTTTCTATTTACCTTATATAGTGTTCCTTTTAGGTAGAACACAAGCCTACCCTAAAGTCTCCACACATATATAAGAGAGAGCCCACTTCATGTACTCTCCCTAGTGTCTTGAATACAGTCCTATACACCTATATTCTACTGAGCCTACACTAGCTCAACACTACCCTTTGCTCTTTACTCTGAACCTATTCCATATTAGCCCTCATAAGTCTTCTCACTGGGCTTAACCTTTTCCTCTGTCCACAATACCTCGGTCGTGTACAAAAGAAGTACCATATATACTTCTTTAGGTTATGAGCCTTGCTTAAGGTGGCTTTGACTTATAACTTGCGCATTCCCTCTGTCACTCGCCTATAGTGCTATGGACAATGTTCTTGCAGGTTTTGGCAAGCTCTTTTTGATCTTGGCACATACCCAAGCAACAGTGCTTAGCCAGCAACCTTTGTTGAACATCATTATTAATGCTGTTACAATAATGGTCTTTGCATTTCGCGATGGTACAATTTGTTTTCAGATTGCTAATGGACTCTTTCATATGGCATCTAACTTTTCCACAAATGGAATCGTTTATAACCTCACTGTGTCCCTGACTACCTCACAGGCGGTCACACCAGTACCTACTCAGGTTAGCCATCCTCCGAGTCCACCCAGATCAGAGAGACAGTCCGGACACTCCAGTCCAACTATCCATTCACCTCCTCCACTTCCTGTTCCCACTCCTCACTCTAATCGGTCCCTCTCGGATCCATCTCATCCATCTCCTTCCTTGCATAACCATGATTTTGAGTTTGAGCATTATCGCTTGATTCGAAACTATCATCCATCTCCTTATCCTTGCATTCGCTCTGGTTGGTCCACTTGTCTTGTGCACTCATGCCCTTGACATCTAGTGTTTTAAAGTCCGGTCCAGTCGGGTTTTTTGGCCCCCTGAGCATGCAACCGGACCCAGACCGGTCCTAATAATGTCCTGAAGGCCCCAGACTGCAACCAAGACCGATTAGGACCGGTCCTACCAGTCTTTTTTACCAGTTGCAACCAGTGTTTGGCCCCTACATGGCTGGTAGATATTATTCCCCTCATTCTTAGCTACATTTCACTCCTATACATCGTAGAGACCGGACCACACAATCATCAGATATGATGTATTTATGGATGCATGTTAGTATATACTGTATGATAACCCGGATTTGATCATATCGGCTCCGCTTGTAAGATCTACACTTCCCATCAGTGAGATGGATTATTCTACATATCATTGGCTACATCTAATCTCTATAGTGCATAGTGATCCGATCAGATGATCGGAAGATATAAGTTATTTTTGGATGGATGTCAATTTTAGAGGGTCATATTGAGATATATTCAGTTATATCAATTCACAGAGTGGGATCCATGGTTTCTACTAGTGGGGAGCATTGTTCCACATACCATTAGCCACATTTAATCCCTATATAGTGTAGAGATCCGATCAGAGGATATAAAGTTATGATCAACACCGGGTCAGATGTTGGCTCAGGGGGGTATACTGACCAAGCTTCAGTCTTATCAATTCACATGGTGAGATTCATGATTCCCATCAGTGGGAGGTATTATTCTACATACCATTAGCTACATTCAACTCCTATAGAGCGTAGGGATCGGACCACAGTATCTGAAGTTATGACCAAAACTGGGTCAGATGTTGGCTCAGAGGGGTACTGACATAGATTGAAGCATAGAAATTCAAATAAATTATATGAAATTCTGAAAGAATTATGGGAAGTGGACATGAATGGGGGAAACATAGGGGCTACATAAAAGACCGGTTGCGACTGGTTGTGACCGGTCTTTTTGATTTTCTGAAAGGAGGGAAACTGCAACTGGTCAAAATAAAATATCTGGGCAACTGCAACTGCAGTCTGGTTGCAACTGATCAAAAGTCTGGTCTGGTTGCCAGTTGTGTGACCAGTTGCCAACTGGACTTTAAAACACTATTGATGTCCCCACATCCGTTTCAGAGGTTTCAACTCTAGTGAATCAGACCCACTCACTGATCGCTCTGAACACTCCAACACTAGTACCTGCTTCCACCCACGTTGCAGAACTAACGATAGCGGTGTTCCTTTTCACCTCCTTTGTATTGTGTGCGGTTGTCATCTACATCGCAATGAGACTTGTGTGGGCTTACCAGGCAAGGCCCATTGAATCCTAGTTCACCAGAAGAACGGTTTCTTCTGGACTCATCCTACTGAAGCAGAATTTGGGGTCTATCACAAAGACTCTACTTATTGGGAATTAGTCACTCCTATTGACATCCATCAACTTGCCATTGGAATCGAATGCAGTATCCTTACAGAAGCTGCTCAGAAATGGGAAAATAATAATACTAACCAGGATATCTCAGAGAATCTGCTGCAGTCCCCCTCTTACTCCTCGATTACCTATAACGAGGATATACCTCCTATCCCAGAACCTATTCCAGTTACTTGGGAAGCTTTAGCTGCTTGGCAGACACCTGACGAGATAGCTGACTCTTGGCAGAGTATAGCTCCACCAAGCTCTCCCTCTTCATCTCCTGGTTCACCTCCCGATTTAATCACACCTCCTGACTCACCCGGTTTGATTACTCCTGCACCCTCTATCAATAATCATCTAATCGAAGAAGACACTTACAGCACATTTACTGGACCTTACAGCTTAGAAGCTACTGTTGCCGCTCAAGCCGCTACTTCCCTTCCTACTTTTTCAGATATTGAAGGTGATCAACCACCCAACTTCTATCCTCCTGCTTCTACAGGACTTCTAGCACACCTCTCTTACACTCTAGAAGAATGATATGTCGAACTACGACGACTTGAGGAGCATGAATCGTGTCATCGCTCATCACGGTCCTCTTCTAGATCTGACCAAACAATGATGCAAGGCTGCGAACTTCACATGCGCCCTGATACGCCAGGAAATAATGAATGAGTTTGTCCTTCAACTGTGGAACTTGAATCCTGAATTGCCCCCGAGGCCTTACTCCAGCCTCGAATTCACACAAATAGAGAAATCTGTAACATCTCTCCAAACAGTATTCACTGAATTGAGCGATCCATCACCAGATCTGGAGACTCCCCTGACAACGAGGGAAGTAGCAATGTACTTTCCCATGCATCAATGGTTTCCAGAGGATCTAAGGGAAACGGTAATGAACACCGGTACATACCCAGCATTCACAATTGGATCCCAGACAACTTCTAGGGATTCTCCCCTAGCACTGCGTATTGGAATTCCATGGAGGATGATGTCAGCGGAGAGTCTGACGTTTCAAACTGAGCACATGCTTGCCTCTTCCTTCTGTTTTCATAACAAATCTCTCAGATCTATTTATGAAGGAGCAGGTTGGGCTTTCCCAACTCATATGTATGATCTCGATCCTATTCCTCCTTCTTTTATTCACTTTCAGGGATACGAAGCTTTCTGCATGGACACTTTCACCCCCTACATTATTCCTTTTGTCGATGACTTCTGATCAGATAATCCAATCTTAGAATTGGTAAACTCTATCGCCCTTTCTAATTCCTCTAACCTTGTGCCTTTATCATCACTGGTAAAGACCGAAGAGGGTGATGCTGTCATCCATGACAACTGGGACTATATCCAGGATCCAGCTCCTACGATCAAAGTGTGAAATTCCCACTTTGAATGTCGTTTCCAGAAGAAGTATAGATGGTGGGTAAAGCAGTCTTATGTCTTTGATGATGACCAGCCTCACTTGCAACAATTGCAACATCTACTCTGGGAACAGAGATGGCTTCAATGCTGAATCAAGCAAGCTGAGATGAAAGAAGAACTGGACTTAATTTACTTAACTCTTTCGGACAAGACTGGTAGAGTACCACAACGACCTCCTGCTTACCTCAGTCGCCCTAAGCGACAAGCAGCTCTTCAGGGCATTGCCCAAAGAAGAGATCTTAACCACAAATAGTTAGATCTTACTCTACGGTCTGGACTCTTACCATAGAGCGATAGGAGGTTCAATGCCTCTTGTACTTTGTACTTATATGGATATGTTGTGACTCAGATCTGTCTTGTGATTTTCAATCTGATTCGTGAGCTTTCATTTAAGTTCATCTAAGCTGAAACAATTTCTTTAGAATGAAACTTCTTAAAGCCACCAAAATCAAAATTGAATCTGGGATCTTAGATAAGATTCCAGAACTTACCGGTTCCAAGAACTGGGAAGAATGGCATCAAATGGTCAAAATTGTCTTTAAGGGATGGTCCCTTAACCTTCTTCTTGAAGAAGCTAGTGCTGTTGACAACAGACACTGCACTACTCAGGATAACAAGGATGACTGGGAAGCAACAGATGATCGCGCCCTAGCCATACTCATTGCTAAGGTCGCCAAACACATCCTTCCATCTGTTCCCACTGCTCGTGAGAGCATTGAAGTCATACCTGCCACACAAACACACAATGCTGTCATGGCTCGGAAATCCTCATCTCCTCTTTTATTGCCACCCTATCTGCCAAGTATGGCACTTCTCATCTTGTGGCGAAGTATATGGCATTACACAATGTCTGTAAACTCCATATTAGGGATAATACCTGGGAACATCCAGATCATTTTTTTAACGATCTCAACACGTTTTGTCAGGAACTTTATGAAACTTAGCGAAGCAGGACTTACACTCAACTCCGACTATCAATCTATCCTTATCCTGATGGCTCTTTTTCCCCAATGGGAAACTTTTCATTCCAGTATGCTTATGCATAACAAGTCTCTTTCTGTGGACAATGTCCAACAATAGCTCGCCAACGAAATCACTTTATGAAAATCGAAGCGATCTGATGACAAACCTCACCACCCTTCTGCTATGGCTAATGCCGTTACTTCTTCATCCCAACCCCCTAATCGCACTGCAGTAATTAAAAATGGTCTCCCCTCTTCCAATCAATGGAAGAAGAAGAAGTTTACTTCTGGACCTTCCGCGGCTTCTGGTTGGACTTCTCTGTCCTCCCAAAACAAGAAGCCTGGGCTTCTACATGGAAAAGGACATGTAACTATTAAAATTACTAAGTCCAAAAGCCTTCTAGAAGATTTCAGAAGGACTTACCTGTTACAATCACAGCAAACCCTATGGTCAATCACTGAAGTGACTAGCTAGTCACTACTAGGTGTGACTGACAAGGTGTGACTGACATACCCACTATAGTGACTGACAACTACAATCACTAACAACACAACCATATGCCATTAACCATTGGTACTATCTTACTAATACTATTCTAATCACTCTATTTTATAGCTATTTTCCCATATTTTTCCATTGCCATTTAGGCTTGCTATAAGCCTAATACTTTGTTCACATAATTAGCCCCTATTTGACTTCATCCATGCGAACCAGACTATTCTACACCGGCCTAGGCCTGGCTATGGTCCAGACCCATTAACCATTGACCAGTCTAGACTATACAAACCCTCAAACCACTCTAGACTCATGTATGTCATTCCATTCCACACATGTTTGCCTTATGCCTACCCTACACATGTTCTCCTCATGTTTACCTCCCCCCATGCCTTGTCTAGACTCCCTATGATGCAGATACATTCTATGGCTATGTAGCCTGGATTCCTAAACCCTCAGCCCATCCAGAACCCTTGTCCCATAGCATAGCATATCTGTAGATTTACCATACACCTGTACAAACAGTAGAATAGTATATAAGGAACCCTTCCAGCTCCCAGAAGGACCCAGTCTTGTCCTCTCTCGAGTTTTCCCAAACCTCTAGTGCCCTTGACTCACTTTCACTGTCCTTCAGCAAATAACTTAAGCCTGTTAAGGTTTGGTTGTTTCATTACCAGTACTTGACTTGGACTTGGAAGACTTGAAGTTGTATTACTAGAGTATGATCCAAATGAAGGAGCATGTGAGTCCAAGTCAGAGATTAGATTGGCACTCAAGGTCACTCACCTGACACAACTTGGATTTCATTTCTTTTCATCCCTTAACCACTACTTCCAAGCATGCCCAGACACACAACTTTTAAGCTGTATGAATCCACTTCTGAACCATCAAGATCTGAGGTATCTGGATCTAAGGCCTACAGAACAGCATCACTCAAAGCTGTCCTCAAAAGGGAGCATCCAGAACGCTCAAAACTCAAAGCATCATCAGAGTAAGAGGTAAGTGAACCTGAACTTGTCATTCTTACTTTTTACTGGCACAATCACAGGACTTGGAGTTCTGCAAACACTCCATACCATGAGGCCTAGAATGACTTGGATCTCTCAGACTCTGATTCTGATGCAGAAGACCAGTCCACGAAACCAATAGAAAAAGACTTTTCAATTGCTGCATGAGCTATTGCTCGATGTGTTGACCTGTTCTGCAGTCCTCAAAAGATAATCAACTATATCATTCTTCAAAAGGAAGAGCAAGTGGTGAAGAGTGGTGAGCTTAGAGAGTCCAAGGAGGAACAGAATAGTTATGAGCAACACTTACAATTGATGTGAGTTAAATATATGCACATATATTCAGGTCTAAACTGCTTTTTAGCTCGCCCAAGCAATAGGAGTGCTATCAACATACATACAAGATGTTCATTGACCTTGCTCCTGGGTTGAAGGAGCTTGTCAATGACCCTAGGAAGCGGGATGTCCATAAACATGTCCTGAAAGGAGTAAGTGTATACTACATTCATATCGTGTTTAATTTCACCGAGATTGTGCCAGATAAAGAAGATTATGACAAGCATTTGGTCCGATGACTGTGCAAGACTCAAGGATCATGTTGCCTGCTATATACTAGCAGATCCCAAAAAGGATGTCATTCTCCCTCCTATCCATGATGGTTAGTGGTTGTGGTCCCACTTAGGCTTCACTCACCCCATATTTGCCTGATTCCTCTGCCCAATTGAGGTCATCCAGGAATATGACATGAGTTCTGCTGTGTATATATAGTTTTCATCTATATTTGAAACCATTATTGATCTCAATCACAGTACTCAACAAAAAATATTGGACGGGAATATCAAGGTAACCTCTGATGCCTTCCCTGCCTTCATATGGTCATGGTCACCACCTGGATTGAACTTTGACAAAGAGAGCATGTTTGAGGGGATATTTGAAGGTTATTTTATTGAGCAAGTAAGCGAACAATTACAGATCATGATGACCCAAGCTGACTTGAACTCATAAACAGGTTATGTGGCACATTTTTCTTGGTGCATCCAGTACCTTTGGAGATAAATTGGCCAGAAGTCGCTCATGCAATGCTGAGGCTCACTACATGGAATGACCAAGGTCATGCCTGCTAGCATTGCATCTGTGTGCCTTCAGGTATGATATATATTCTCATTTTACAATGTATGTGATCTGAAATGCACTCACCAGGCTTGATACATCATCAGCTCCATGACAAGATAGAAGGAGAAGGATGGTTTGTTCAACTACCGAACCTTCTATTACACCATATTGGATGTAATCAAGGATGTGCAGACAAGGACTGGTCAAGTAAACTGCTTTGTTTCTATAACTGGTCAGTATTGTAACTAATTTCAAGGCTTGTTCACTACTAATGCTCTTACAATTCTCTCTTTGATAGTGAGAATGGAATCTCAGCAGTAACTCATCTAACCCGTTCCTTGCAAGGTTACACACACAAGGACAAGTGTGTACTAAGGAGAAGGCTAGCACTGAGGATAATTACGAAGCTGACAATGCGAGTATCAATGGTTTGCCCCGCTTGCATAGCTGTTCTCCAAGTCAAAGTCCTACACAGGCTTGGCTTCCTCTAAGGGCACATTTCAACTCGCACTCACTCTCACTTGGCAATGCTTCAAATGGCTCAACTAGCTCCTTATCCAACCACCTGCATAATGCTGATCCACTAGCACTCACTGTTCCACCAAGTCTGCTCACATCTTTCAGCCAACATGCACTAGCAGATGACCCAGCATGATATGATGCCATCAACAGAAGGACCCAAGAGAAAGGGAGAGGCATGACCTTTTGTTATCTCCTCTGAGATACTGCTAATTGTGTTTGTTGTAGGTGAGGATTAGGCCAAGCTTGCTCCATATCTGAAGAAGGCCATGGAAAAAGAAAGAAAGTATAAGGCTGTTATACCAGCTGTGTTGTCCTCAGATGAAAAAGAACCCACCATTTCCACCACCCCTGCTGTCCCTGCTGTTCCCACCACTTTTGCTAGCACCCAAAAGAAAAGAAAGACTCACAAGCAGTTCTAGAAGAATACCTTGCAATGTGAGTATCTTTAGGCTCTCTCGCATTCCCACATCTCTGACTTCTTGTTGTAATCACATAGTCCATTGCTTGATCCCCTACTGCATTCAATCAATCAGTTTCTTGTTGTATTCGCTTTCTCATAGAATCCAATTTGCTGCATCAATTCACCCCAGCTTCTTGCCAGTGCAATTGCATACTGTTGCTCCAATTCAGTCTTCTACTATATTCAATCCATCAATGTCTTGTCACAATTGCTTTCTCATGGAATCTGGTTCACTGCATCAAATGCTTGCCCCAATTTTTTGCAATCCCATACTGTCACTTGGTCCTTCACCCCATTTGTTCCTTCAACACCCTTTTGCACTGGCAATCGCATTCTCTCATGGAATCCATTCAAGTCACTGCTCTCAAGTCTCAAAATTCAAGCCACCTTGTGTATCAATTGCTTGCTCGCTATTGGACACTGCTCTGCTCCCACTTTTGTGTGGGTTTTTTGTTGCATTTACATGTTTTCTAGATCTCTTGCTGGTGTGTTTAGTCTGTTTGTCCTGTCGATCATCCATAGTGTCAGTGTGGGACAGCTGGCAGACATGATTGACCTGATGTGGTAGATACAGGTAGTTTGTATATGTATCTTGCTTGTGTACAATGCAATACATTGCATTATCATGTCATATCATACTGAAAGTTAATGTCTGATTTGGAATTTCATATCTAGCATGGCATGTGGTGTCCAAGCAAGCACTTTGTGTCAGATATGTCTTAGTGAAAACAACATGTCATATCTGACATTCAGACAAGGATATAAGCTGATATTAGAATATCTTTAAATATATTTTTTCTGTGACTTTTGTGATGTATAACACACAGACATAATATTGTCACATTGTTAGCACATCATGTTGATGTCTAGGGAGGGGGAAGGAGCAGGTAAGGGAAATAGAGAGGACAGGAAGCTAACATCATATCAATACATATATTGGGTAATTGTTAGCACTCTCATCATTATCACATCCTTATCCTTGTCCTCACATTGTGTCTTTGTCATTATAATGTTATCATTCATTGTGATTGTATGGTTACTGGGTTGTTATCAGATGAGATGCCCCTACATTGTTGAGTCTTTATCACCACAATACTGTGGCCATATCATGGTAGTTGTGTCAGGTGAGGGTAAGTAGGCTATAGCAGGGAGTATACTGTGTACTCCCTGTAGCAGTTTAGCAGTGTTAAGGCTTGGCTCAGTCTGGCTTGGCTTGGTCTTTCTTGGTTTTAGATACATATTGACTGCTAGAGCCAAGCTAAGTCAGTAATGGAGCTGTAAGTTTACACAGTTTAGCCAGTATCAACTGGAGTCCAAGTGAGAAATAGATGACATAGTATAATTGGCTTGAGTAATATAAAGCTACATGCTTACAACAACACTGCCAGAGCCCAAATGCCATAGAACTAGACTTGCACCCCAAGAGAAATAAGTATAAAAGATGCTCAATTTTGAGCAAGAAAGGAGTGGTGGTGTGATGGTGTAAATACTAGTCATATAACTGCTCAATAATTGAAATTGAAACTAACTAAACTGTCCATTATGTAACCAGTTATGGATCAGTTCAGTTGTAGATTAGATCAGTTATGGTTATATAGAATCTAGAAATACACATAACTGATCATAACTACTATAACTAGTTCATAACCAAACTGAAATGGAACCTCTATTTAGCCCTATTGATACCTACATCTATAAATATTGTTGAGAATTTAGGGAGTTTTCCTGATTTTCTATGTTCAATTTTCAGTTTTTCCTCCCTAGATCTGACATCTGATCCAGAATTGGTGTGATATTAATCAAACCTTGGTCAATCTTTCTAAAAATTAGATCAGTTAGATATCCCTTGATCTATACTATAATATGTCACTATATAGTTAAGTATGATTCCCATGTTATTGGTCTCAGTGTTAGTGTTTGCATAGATTAGATTTAGAAGGTATAATATGACACACCATTTTAAAATGCTCTGATCTTGATGACTTCTTGGTTGATTTGTCTAACAATTGGATCTACTAGTAGCTAGGAGTGTATACTACATATGGGATCCCACTAAGGCTAAGCATGACAATTGGTTTTGCACATATGGTGACCAGTTTTCAAAAAACTGGTCATAACTGGTTTTGGATGGTTCCAGTTTAGTTCTGGTACATCAGAGACCCTCTCATAACCAGTTTGGTCATGGTTATGTAAAATAGGGTCCATAACCAAACCAAACCAGACTTTTAAACACTATTCATAAACCATGATTTATACAAGTTTATACTAATTACCACAGCAGACAGATATCTAAATCTATACTAACTTTACAAAAATATTGAAAGGAAAAGGTCAAAGTAGTTCAACATCATCTGGAATCTCTTTCTCCTCCTTCTCATACACTTTCTCCAATAGTCAATTAAGTTCCTCCTTATGGCTCAAATGGATATTATGCTGTGATTCATCAGGCTCATCTTTGAGGAGCTTGTATTGTCTTGTGAACATTCCATATGTCAAGTTGAGATTGTCTTCTTTAATTTGATTTTAGTATTTGCAGGGCTTCTATTAGTGTAGAACTGATCTGGTTTTGCCTATAAGTGTTGGTCTTAGTGCTGAAGAAAAAGACACATTCACAAGGGACAGTCAAGGTTTAAATTGGTAGATAGTTCATTGCAACTTGAAAAATGGTAGAATAAGTGACTCTTTCCATCTAAGTGGTATATCAGTGTTATGATGATCCTGAAGCTGAACAGACCAGGACCTGAATGGTCTGAATCAAAAGTGTGAACTTAGCCCAAAATGCCAAAGGATCTGAACTGTTCCAGATTGATATGGCAGTGTATTCCTCAAACTCATGTTCAACTGTTTGAACTAAACTAGTTGTAGGACAGAGGTCATCAAGACTGAATTGGGATGCCAAGACTTGAAGCAAATTCATGTCCTATTGGATGGGGGCTTGTGTTGGCTGTTCAAGCAGGATTTTGACATGATATTCAGACATCTCCATAGAAACAGTTAGTATATTTGAGTCTATTATTTATTGAAGATTTTATGAAGATAAGATAACTGAAACAACCAAACCTTTACAGGCTGAAGTTATTTGTAGAAGAACAATAGAAAGCAAGTCAAGGGATCTAGAGGTTTGGGAAAACTCTAAAGAGAACAAGACTGTGTCCTTCTGCAAGCTAGAAGAGTTCCTTATATAGTATTCTACTATTTGTACAGGTATATAGTAAATCTAGAGATATGCTATGCTATGGAACAAGGGCTAGGATAGGTATAGGGTGCATATGTCTAGACTACATAGCCATGGAATGTATCTATATCATAGATGGTCCAGAACTAGTCATATTGGATTAACACAAGTCATACTAGGGTAGAGAGGTGGTCATGAGGCATACATGTGTAGAATGAGACTTATTGAGTCAAATATAGAGTTGAATATATCTTACATAAGCATCCAGAGTTGAATATAGGGTTGGATATATCTTTATATAAGTATCCAGAATTGAGAATAGACCTATAATGGGCTTAAATGGCTATAAGAGAAGAAGAATATATTTATGTAGGGTGAGATCTGTTGAGTTGAAGGTAGAGTCAAATATAGGCTTGTAACAAGCTTAAATAGCCATAAGATAGAGCAACTGGGGTCTTATTATGATAGTACTGATGTGTGGGTGTATTGGTAGTTGTTGGATGATTATGATTGTAATAATGACATACCAATTTGATCAGATCTACCTGCACTATGGCTGTTTGCTCAGCCCCCCAGTGTCAAGTTATCCAACTCAGTTTAACAGGCAGATCAACAACTATAGATAAATATTGAAGGGTTCAGGTAAATGTTCAAACTTCAAGACAACTAATTGAAGGCTGACTTACACATTGTAAAATATATACAAGGCTTGTTCTCTATCCAATTATAGTATGTTCTAGCTTTGTGAAGGCTGATCTGAATTGGTAGAGCAAGGTGAGGCATAGATTCCTGTTTTTTGTCTAGGCTTTCACAAATAGCTTGAGGAAAATCTTCCCAAGTCTTGGCAAGGATTTATGGCACATAATATGCTAAACACAGTGGGATACCTACAAAACAAAACAATTAGTCATAATGTGGTAATGGAGCAATAGATAAGCCATCTAAGTCATGGTACTAATATCATAGTGCTGCCATGTTCAATGATTACCACAACATGCCTATAGACTGTTATGGTGCTGATGCAGCCACAGATTACAATGAGCTTGATTGAATAGTAAATACTTGCTATTACAATCTCAACTTTCTCACCTACCTTAAATGGTCACTTTTCATTTTCTCTTATGTTTTCTAACTTTTTTTTGAATCCATTATTGTCCATGGAGGGTGTGTACCCTATGCTGGACAAAACAGACACTACATACCAACTACTAGAGAAAAGAAGAGAATGTAGGTGATAAAGGCCAAGGAGTGTTTTCTGTCCACACTACAGTTGCTGTAGATTGCATACACTTAGACCCCATAGTGGGGTCAAGCAGACAGGAATGGAGATGTGTAGACTAAAGTAAAAAAAGGGAAGTCAAACAGCTTAGACCTCATGGCACTAATGTCAGGCCAGAGCTCTTCCAACTTGCACAGGTGATCAGAGCCCTGGAGTATAAGTATCTGTCCTACATCATTTGAGAGGTATTGACCACAGAGGGCACTGTAGATATTCTAGCACTGTTTGCAGCCATTGGATGGATGGGGGGGCAGTCTGGCTGAGCACCAAGGAGAAGGAGGATGAGAGGGAGGTAGGGTAAGGGGGAAGAATAGTGGGGGCTGTGACAGAAGAGGGGTGTGTGTGAATACTATACAAGGGAAGCAACAATAGTGTGGAGTTCTGCAATCTCTACCCACATAGCTTCCAGTTCAGCCACTAGAGAGGTGTAGATAGAGTGGGGCTGTACTGTGGGGGTCTGTGTGGGGGGAGGGTGGGCAAGAGATACAGCTTTGGGGCCCTTCTGAGGGGCTTTAGGTAAGAGGCTAGCTGTGCATGGAAGTGCATCAGCATGTTGTTCTGATACAGGTGAACATAGGAGAGAAGTACTCTGCCAGTTTCCTGGTCAAGTGCCTGTAATGCAAGCTATGCTTTGAAAGTGTGGAACAGGGAGATCACCCATCAGTTAGCCTGGCTGGCCTTAGGAGGACAGACAATAGGGATGGTAGGGACTGAGAAAGTTTTACCCTTCTTTGGTCTGTCCCATGTGGTGTACATTTTCTGGGCTAGCTGATGGATGATGTAGTGGGAAAGGCTAGGAGGGATAAAGTGGGCACAAAAAGTGCCTTTAGGGAAGGAGTGAAGGACCCTGCTGATACTGGAGAGCAGGATAGGGCAGGGTGTGTCACTCAAACAGTGGTGTTTAGTGGGGGTTTTTCATGGGGGGTGGTGGTGGTACTTTTTCATCCATTTTCTAACTTGATTTTCACTTTACTCAATTATATGACAAATACATATTTGCCTCATGTCAAGGCTGTCCAAAGGATGTAATCTGATTGGTTACCATATCTATGCCTTTTATTTCATTTCTCTTATCAAAGACTATGCTTATCAATAAACTCATTCTGATTTCTTATCTATGATAATGTCTTATGACTTTCTCATGTCCCATAGCCATTTCTTATCTACTAATCATTGATTTCCCTCTTATCATCATACCATTTCCACTTTTGTATTTTATACAAATATGTACAAACATGTAAAGTAGTATATTAAGACTCAATGCCACCTCTAGAGACTTCAGTAAAGTTCTCTTGGAGTTTTTGGCTCTCTTGAGATCTTAAATTATAATACTATCACTTTTCCACTTTAACAAGTCCCTAGCTTTAGACTTGTTTCACTAGAACTTTACTATCTCTTCTACTATCATTAAAGTACAAGTAGACTTTGACTCTAGAAGCCAAGTACTTGATATAGAAAGAAAACTGCTAGCACTTTAACTTCTATCTCACATTCAAGACAGGGGTGTATATTACAATGTACCTGAAATGAGCTAAGTAAGATTCCTATATCCTTACCTGGTAATCTATTGATCTCTAATATATATATTCCTTTTAGATTAACAAATAATATTAAAATGCTCATAACTTGATTATGGAAACTGATTTGGCTAAAAATTAGCTCAGCTGACAGCTAATAGCACTTTCATCTGAAAGTAGTCTAGACCAGCTTAGACTGGTCCAAAGTCCTGGTCCTAGTCCTGAGAAAATGATTCTGAATAAGGACTGGTCCCAGTCCTGGTCTTTTGCAAATAAGGAAGAGGACTGGACTAGACTAGACTTTTAAACTCTAAAATTTGTATGTGAGAAAATATTCAGTCATAGAGCTAATAATGATGATATCTCCACAACTACTCCATTGAGTGAGAGGGTAATAAAGAATAAATCCACTCATCAATAATTATGACTCCATAAATTGAACTGGGTGCTACCAGTGAACCAATCCCTTCTGAGTCTACTCTATCAGCTTACCCACAGACACTAAAACAACTAAATCTTTACAGGTTTAAGTTATGTGAAAGAGAATGGAAAGCAAGTCAAGGGGGCTAGAGGTTTGGAAAAACTCTAGAGAGAACAAGGCTAGGCCCAGGCCCTTTTAGAAACTGGGAGGGTTCTTTATATACTATTCTACTATTTATATAAATATATGATAAATCTAAAGATATGCTATGCTATGAGACAAGGGTTCTGGATTAGCTGAGAGTTTATGGATCTGGATTGTATAGTCATGGAATATATCTTTATCATAGATCTAGGTCTGACCAAGGCATGAGGAAAGGTTAACATGAGAAGAACATATATAGAGTAGACATGAGGCAAACATGTATGCAATGGAATGACTGTTACAACTTGGATAATGCACTTCAGCTCTAATTATCCAAATATGGGGATCAATGATTTGTACAGCCACAAGATTCAGCGGGTTCAGCACCTTCAAACGTACAATTACACACTAGAAACTCATGTTTCTTGATGTTTGCTACTGGTATGACCTCTTAAGATCTAGGCCTACTAACCCTTGTATCAAATCTAGGCCTTACTAGACTTATAGTATGTTATTTCATCTCACATGTGCTTGCTTCATGCCCATCCTACACATGTCCTCCTCATGTTTCCCCTACTATGACTCACAATGACTCAGTATGATGCAAATACATTCTATGGCTACATATGTATTCTAGATCTACACACCCTCTATACATGTAAACTCTTATACTATAGCATAGCATATCTAAGATTTACTATATACCTGTACAAACAGTGGAATAGTATATAAGAGACTCTCCCAGCTCCAAGAAGGACCCAGTCTTGTTCTCTCTAGAGTTTTCCCAAACCTCTAGATCTCATGACTTGTTTTCTACTGTCCTTCTACAAATAACTTAAGCCTGTAAAGGTTTGATTGTTTTAATGACATACTATAAGTCTAGAGGGGTTTGAGGGTTTGTATAGTCTAAACTAGTTAAAGGTTAGTGGGTCTGGACCATGGCCTAGCCTGGCCTAGTGTGAAATAGTCTGGTTTGCATAGATATAGTCAAATAAGGGCTACCTTGTGTGAATAAAGTATTAGACTTATAGCAACCCCAAATAGCAAAGGAAAAATATGAAAAAATAGCAATAAAATAGAGTGATTAAGATAGTATTATTGGGTTAGTACCAATAGTTGATAGTATGACAATAGTCATTAATAAATGATACTGCTGAGTTATACCCATGATAGATATATGAGTCACAGTAGTGACTAGTTAGTTACTTCTAGTGATTAACCATAGTGTTTGGTGTAATTGTAATAGATGCCTCAATCTCAAACTATTTTAAAATCTTCTTATAATAGCTCCATCACTATTATCTCAATAATCAACCCATATCATCTAATTATTTTGAGTCAAGCAAGCTGTGGATATTCAAAGAGAAAAAGATGTGAGAACAAATAGACCATTATGTTTACTAGGATACAAGGGTGAAGGCCATGGAACCAGCCCAGAGTAATCATACAAGAACACAGAAATAGTAACTGATGTGACCCAACTTGATTGTCTTGCTATATATAGATGTGAATACTTCACCAGCTTCTGAGAAGCAATTAATAGTCCAGACTTAAAAAAAAATAGTGGGATGCAATAAAGGAGAAGATTGCAATGCTCCAAGGACAAGAGGCTTGAATACTTATCAATATACATAGTTTCTGATAGCTACAAATCTATTGGAAATTAATGGACTTATGTACTCAAATTTGGCCCAGGTAGTGAAATCCTACATTACAAAGCTCAACTTGTAGTACAAGGATTCTCACAATTTCTGTTGTCAACTTTATGGATATATTTGTACCTATAGTCCATCTTGATTCTCTCTAAATTATCCTATACATTGCTATATAATATAGATGGTTCCACAGACAAGACAACATCACTAGTACTTTCCTATATAATCAGATAGACATAGAGGTCTATATATGTCAATCTGAAGACTTTGAGAATGGCATAGCATAACTTGTGTGACTCTTTCAGAACCTCTATAGAATTGAGCAAGATACTTGGCTATGTAGTGTTGGACATATTTGGTTCTGAACCTTGGTTCAAACCGAACTTTTTAAGAACCGAACCTACACTTGGTTCAGCATTCACCTCTTGGTGTCAAACCAAACACATTGTTGTGTTCAGGTTCAGCAATGACTGAACCTAGCACTGGTGTCCAGAACGTGTCTAAATGCATCCAGACCAACTGCTTACTAATCATCAACCCACATTCAAGCATGGTCATATCTTCAAAGGACGATCCATGGAAGCAGTGTAGGGCTTCTGCTCAACCTCTAAAGACCTAATCCTTCAGCCAAGAACATGTAAATCTAACTTTTCTGGTAGGCAATCTCACCTGTTTTGCCAATTATTAGTTCTATTCGTATCAAATGCTAATTGTTTGATGAATTTATAACCTTCTAGGAATGCCAATCTAATCAGCCCCCAAGAGCTCATGCTCATTGCTGCCTTCTGTATCTCCAGGGCCAGTACTTGGTAACTCACCATGATAGTTTGACCTGCACATAAAAGGTGATGCTCTCATTTCCTCAACTATTGTACCCTTCCTGATGGCACGCAATGACCAGTGTGCTGTTGGCCCTGATGGCAAGTTGCTAGATGCTTCCTGCATTCAATTTTTCCATGACATTGATGATGAGGTCCCACTTCTCTTCTGAATACAATGATGGCTTGAAAAGGTTTGAAGCAGTGGTGTGTTTTTAGCATGTTGAGTGCAACCCATCTAACATGGTATATTCTTCAAAGTTCAACGAGTATTACAAAGCTGCTCTGGTTTGTGTAGGAAAATACAATGAATCACAGTCCAAGCATGGTTCATTACTTCTTTCATGTGCTATTATATTGTTGAGCATTCAGAACCTGTTCGCAACTGAGTTGCTTGTACTGGCTCTGGTTCCATCCAGTATGGATATTCATGGATGCAGCAAACCATCCAAGCAGAGAAGCTTGCATCCAGTGCTACCAATCCTTGTGCCAAGTTAACCTCATATCTCTCAAGCCTATTAGAAGAGAATGTTGAATTTGTTGGTGGGGTGTAAGTACAGTTCTCTTGTGCTACTGTGACCGACATTGGAGTATTGATCATATTGTCAGCAACATGCCGTTCAATACCCAACGCTTTCTTAGATGGCATGCAACTATCTTGCTATCCAGGGTTCTGTGATACCTTTAGAAAAGGCATTCTCATCTGGTGGGCTCACTGGAACTTCATGACAGAATCAACTCAGTCCAGACATGTTCAAAGCTCTTTAGCTGCTGAAAGGTGGTTATCGCAATAGTCACATAGCTGCAGTATCTAAGGCTGCTGCTCATACTTCCAAGGCAGCACTGTTTGAAGGTTTCACAACCAAGGATGAATCAGATGGCATATCTGATGTAGATTAATGTACAATACATTGCATGTATCAAGTTATACACGAGTTGGAATTTTTTTCTGGCTATCCAGTACTTGAATGTGTTTGAATGTGAACCGAACATGCAGTCACATTCACCACATGTTTGGTCTGGTTTTCAGAGATCAGGTTGAACTGAATGCATCATTTGGTCCAGCGTTCAGTGAAGTCTCTGCTGAACTGGACCAAACCAAACCTGTTCAATACTATGGCTATGGAATAAAAAAACTTAAAAAAGGAGCTATTGGCTATAGAAATCACACAGTGCTCTATCAACCATATCATCTATGTCCATCATCTTACAATCAGCATCATTATTCTTTCAATTAATATTAACAATATATTGTCTGTCACCAGTTCATACAAGATACTTGCTTACATATATACCAACAACTCCATGAGACATTTGAAATGAAAGAGGAAGACCTAGACTAGCTGATAGGTTTCCAACTCATTGACAATAGAGATGAGCACATACTACCAATCTTGTGTGAACTGTACATTATCTCAGTCCTCAGGTCATATCTATTATGCTAATAGAAGCCAGGATTACTCTCACTTGTAAAGGCTAATAGAATAAAAAATTATCCATACAGCAGCCTTACCTGGATCTCCATGATTGCATGACCTGACATTCTCTTTACTACCTCATACCTAGACTGTTTCTTCACTAACCTAAAAACACTAGAAAGCTACCCTCTATATACTCTACCACTTATTTGATACTTGGGTATATCACCTCATTCTTGATGATGATCTGACAGACAACTGGGCACTTGAACTAACTGGCTGGTCAAATGCAAACTGGGCAATAGATAATGACACATGCTGATTGCTTTTGGGATATATATTCAAGCTCAGATCATATGTTATCTCAGCCAGCTTAAAATGATAAACCAATGTTGTTAAATCCTCAACCAAAGTCAAATACACTGTTATATCCTATGCTGCTATACAGGGCATATGAATACAACATCTACTTGAAACCTTGGCATCAGCTTTACTAGCATTGCAATACCACTCACTCTACATTGATAATACTATCACCATCTTGTTGATCTATAACTTGCACTTGCACTCCAAAATGTAATACAAGTATCAGCCACCATTTTATTTGAGAGAAAGTTGAGAAGGGCATCTTTATCACCTCATTTGTGCCATCAAGACAGATGATCACTGATGACCTTATGAAGCTACTTGTACATGATTCATTTAAGTGCCTGGATGAAGTGTTGGGACTAGTGTCATCCTCAGGGGGTGTGTTGGACACTATGATAGATCTAGTACAATGCACAGATGTGATTAGTAATCACACAGCCACACTTTAACATGCTATAGACACAACTCTTCTCTTAGTCTTTGCCATACAAAACTAAAAGTAAGTATTTCATGCAACATGTACTACTATATTAATAAGCTATAGGATTAACTAGTCTGTTCATTTAGATATATAATCAGTCTTCACCATATGAAACTGAGGGACTAACTAGTCTGCTTATTTAGCTCTGCACATTTGCTTACTTTTACTACTTTTTCTAAAGCTTTTCTAGAATAGCTGGTAGGCATGATCTGCTGTGATGGTTCATAATCCAAGTTGCTGACTTGCAAGGCTTTCATCTCTCTTACAAAGCTTTACTGATCATAGTCTTAATCAGCTGATCATTAATGGTGGCTAGTGTTACAAAGTCCAGTTAAGACTAGAAAAAGACTAAGAACCAAACTGAACTGTAAGTAGTTGTAATTGGACCCTTAGTTTCAGTTTTGATAAATCCTGTAGCGATGTACTAGTCCAATCAAAGTATATATTTCAATCAGATCAAAAACTGGGTACCAGCTCATCCTCCTCCATCAACTCCTTGTCTCATGCAAGCAGTTCTATGAATTCTGTCAAGTGAATATTGTTAATATATGCTGAATTCAAATCAGCTTCATTTGTGATAGAATTGTATCATGTGTGTTTCATAAGCTATAGCTTTTCAAATTGATCAGTGTCAAGATAAGAGTAGTAGTCAGTCATGATTTTAACACCAGCAGAGAAGAGGTATCCACAAGACTGATGTGGTAGGAATTGCACACATATTTTTAGCAGCCTGTGCAGGTGTTGGGTACAGGCTCAGTATCCTTGGTAATATCTGTAGGTAGATTGCTGAGATATTAGTAAAGTTCCATCTTCTATTTTCTTCTGTCAATGTGATTGTTTTGATTGATGAGCATGCAACAGTAGCAGTCAAACTTGAATTCCAATGTCTGAGATTGAAATGGATGTGATGGTTGAGAAAATCCAGCTGACTGTGTATTAGTACTCCTCTTCCATACACTTGAGGACTTTGACAGTTTCATCATGTCAGTCCTTGGCATTCTTGTTATTGGCCTCACATTCCTTGCATTGCTCTTTGAGACCTCCCCAAGCCATTTCAATGTATATAAGTTTATAATAGAAATGTAGAACTAGAGTATATTAGCAAAACCATACATCACTTGAATATAAAACTTAGTGAGAAGTTGTATATGGATGGGTTTTTCATTAAACTTGTTACAGTACCTGCCAATCTTCTAAAGACTATCACTAATTACATTATAGTACTGTTGAAACTTGAAAAAAGACATCTTTCTCTCCCAAGTGGTTTGGAGTTCTTCAAATGCTGAGATCATATTCTAGAGTTGTAAGGTGATCATGAGAAAAGAGGTGTTGTATAGCATTGATGTCAGCCATGATGTCACACATGTCATTGATACACTACCAATTGGACAGTTTCAGTGTGAATATAATCCATAGTAGGTGTTTCATGTATTGTTTAAAAGTCCTGTCTGGTCTAGTGTTCCACACTCCAAATAAGGCAACCAGACCAAAATGGTCTTTTTTAATCTCAGATTTCCCCTAGAGTGCAACTGGACTGCTAAAAACTGGTTTTTTTAATTTTAGCTCCACAAAAAGACCAGTTTGGACTGGTCACAACTAGTTCAAAAATGGAGGCTGACTAATACCTTCCAACTCAATTTGTATGTAATTTGGTTCACATTAAAAAGTTATGGTCATTTTATTCTCAAATATTCCCTCAGATGAGATATACCCTTCAGAATTAATTTTTTATAACTAATTACTGTGGGAATCAAGCTTAGTCACAGTAGACTAAATATAGTAGCCACTCAGAGCTACATGCTAACACTTGGATCTAGCCAATCAACTAAACAACAACCAAGATATAGCCATTTCTGTTACGATTTCTTGTTTCTTCCCCTATGCTGCTTCATTACTTTTCGCTCCACAGTCTTCCCTTGGGACTCGTGTCTTAGCTGTCTAAGCCCCGTTAAGACCTTATCATCGATGGCTTACTAATCCCACTGCTCCGATCGTATCCGCAGTAGTTTAGTCATTTCTTCTTCGTCAGGATCCGCTCCTATCGCATAAGGATGACGTGTCTCCTTCCTCTTTGGTCCCATTGTGATGATTCCACTCTTCATTTGGACCACCTCCTTAGTACTATATAAACTGCAACCGCTATGATGTAACCCTAGCTTAGATCTACTCGACAAATATACCTTGTCCTGTACCCACTCGAATCCTTGAACGCTTGTCCCAAGCTCCAAGCACCCTCAAACCTTTGAACCCCTTGACTCCCTCCAGATAGACCTGGAGGTCCATTGACCCTCTCTACAACTAGCGGACTCACAGTGATTGTTTGAGGTATCGCAGCTGTGCAGTGACCCTTGATTGTACGAGTCATCACTTGGTCCTACCAGAAGCAAGCGTAACAAAAGATCTAAGCTCTTGAACGGCCTATCATTGCTATAGTCACCCATCATTCCCCCTAGAAATCAACCACCCCTGAACCCTAGCCTGTGGTCCACCCGACCCGGCCAAAACCCCCTCGAAACATCATCGGAAGATGAATCCCCAGAAGCCACCCCTTGCTTCGAAGAACCCCCCTCTGACTCAGAACTCTCATTCCACAACATTGACTCTGAATCCGAAGACCTCGACCTATCTCACAGCTTTTCGGCGGTTGTTACCATCCCTTGAGCACCCACTCCACCATCCCCAAAACTGTCCCAGCAAACCGGAGTTATCTTCACTCTACCCATCCCCCCAGCTATGTCCACTTTGCCAAAACCCACTGAACTCCGTCTTGGAAAACCTGCCTCCTATGATGGATCCTATGACAAAGCCATACCCTGGCTTAACACCATCGCAACATGCCTCCTAGTAAACAAAACCGTCTATGTCGACAATGACCAACAAATCGCCTTCGCCCTCTCCTTCATGACTGAAGGATCCGCAGCCACCTGGGCTGATACTTTCCAACAGAAAGCCATCACTGCCAGTACCTTTGGCAAATGGAAAGACTTCACCAAGGCGTTTAGAGCCGCCTTCGAATATCACAACACCAAGGGAGACGCCATTTCGTGGCTCTCCACCCATCGAATCACAAACAACTCCAACCTCCCCTCATATATTTCCATGTTTAAAAACAAAAGTGGTCTCTTCCGAAATCTCCTCCAACGATGTCCTCATCAACTTCTTTGCCACCGGAATCCCTCCCTTCCTTATGTGTCGCATCCAGGGAATGGACACCATTCCCACCACCATTGAGAAATGGTACACCCAGGCGGTCCACTTCAAGACCCAATGGGACCGCACCGACGAAATTGCTCATCGAAACAAGAAACCTTCGACCCATGTAGTCTACCACCAGGACAAACCTAAGAAACAAGAAGTCGACCCTGACGCCATGGACGTCAATGCCATCTCCACTTTCCCCCCTAAGAAACTCACTCCTGATGAGAGAAAAAGATGTATCTCCGAAGGACGATGCTTTCAATGCAGGCAGAAAGGACATCTCTCCTCCACCTGTCCCGTTTATGCCACCACTCCCAAAGGAACTGTCACCAAAACAGTAAAGAAGGTCAAAACTGACCAAGAACCCATTCCCTCCCTCATCGAGACTGACAACAATGATGACGATGTAGTGGTCAAAAGGATCTCTACTCAAAAGGATTTTTAGACAGGAGGAATGCCTCGACATCTCCCCCTCAGGCTCCTCATGTACTATTAGCAGATCTTGAAATGAAATCTATGCAACTTGCTGTTTCGCTAAAGACCCCTGCAGGAAAACAAACCGTCGAAACCCGAGCCCTTATTGATTCCGGCACAGCCATAAACTGCATAGACTGGCACTTCGCCAAAAAGAACCATTTTCCCCTCTCCCATCTCAACAACCCCATCCCTGTACAAAACGTCGACCAAACAGAAAACTGGAATGGTGCTATCCGTTTCACCACCACCCTCCACCTCCATGTAGGAGCAGTAATACAACACGTAAAATTCTATCTGATCCACTGCGGAACCAAAAACCTCATCCTTGGCCTCCCTTGGCTGAAAGCCACCAACCCAATCATCAATTGGAATGACTGCACCATAGAAATCAGACCCCCATCCCCGTTGATCTGTACTGCCGAAAAAATCCAAACAGCAGTAAAAGAAGCTACCCCTCCTCCTGTCCCCGTCCTCCGACACATCCCCACAGACCCAGAAGTGTTCGACGAACATCTCTTTGACTATCTAGATGACTGGACTGGCAATCGCTTTGTCAGACAATACAGACACTAGCATTGCATCCACAGAGTGCAAAAATGCAGGGCTCGTTATGTCTGGGCCACCCCCGAATACCTTAGAAAGGTTACAACCTCCACAGAACTCGCCACCCTCGCTGAAGCAAAAAAGGAAAAGAAAACCTTGCCCACGGAATATGCCAAATTTGCCTCAGTCTTCAAAAACCCCAAAACCACCCTACCACCTCCCCAAACATACAACCACCCCATCAATCTAAAACCCTCCTTCAAAGCAAAGATCGGGAAGATGTATCCCCTCTCTCCCAAAGAAAAGAAGGCTGCTGACGACTTCCTCGACGAACACCTCGCCTCTGGAAAAATCCATCCATCCAACTCCCCACAAGCATCCCCCTTTTTCTTTGTAGGGAAAAAGGACGGTGGCTTAAGGCCCTGCCAAGACTGCTGACACCTAAACCAGCACACCATCCGCGATGCCTATCCCCTTCCCCTTATCTCCAATCTCGTCAACAAGCTAAAGAACGCCAAATTGTTCACCAAAATGGGCGTTTGATGGGGGTACAACAACATCTGCATCAAGGATGGTGATCAATGGAAAGCCACATTTATCACCCACTGTGGACTCTTCGAACCCACCGTCATGTTCTTCGGGCTAACCAACTCCCCTGCCAGTGCCACCTTCCAAAGATTCATGAACGATTCCTTCCGAGACATGATCGCCGAAGGATGGCTGGTTATCTACATGGATGACCTCCTCATCTTCTCAGAAAACACAAAGGAACACACCCTACGAACCCAACGCGTCATCGCCCACATGAAAGAATTGGACCTTCATCTGAAGCTAGAAAAGTGTACCTTCGACACCTCTGAAGTAGAGTACCTCGGAGTCGTCATCAAACCTGGTATCGTTACCATGGACCCAGTTAAAACTGAAGGGATTGCTGAATGGCCCACCCCCACAAAGCTCAAGGACGTCCGCTCCTTCCTAGGCTTCACTAATTTCTACCAACGATTCATTCCCAATTATACCTAGTGTTTTAAAGTCCAGTCTAGGACCGTTCAAAAGACTGGCAACTGGACTGGACTGCAACTGGTCACAACTGGACTGCAGTTGCCGGTTGCCCCAGTTGCCAACCAGTTGCAGTTGCAGTTGCCGGGTCTGGCAGCTGGTCTGGCAACTGGTTGCAACCGGTGCACAGCCACCCCCTATCTATAGTACCATCTGGGGTAATATTTGGTGAATTTTCCTGATTTTTTGGACATTATTTGAGCCATATATCACTCAAAATTCACTTTTCTATGTCAAAAATTCATATGTCATACAGAAAATATTTATATCTCAGTTAATTTGGGGTTACCCCCCCTCATACTATAGATATAAAATGTAGCTATCACTGTATAGAATAATTCATCTCACTACTAGAAACCATGATACTCACTGTATGACTTTATATAGGTGAATCCAGGTAGGTATGTAGTCACATACCCCCTAAAATGACATCTGACCCGGAAATGGTCATAACTATTGATCCTGTGATTGGATTTTGATGGTCTAGGGGAGTGATTTGTAGCTAAGGGTATTTAGAATAATGTTTACTATACGTGCGAACCATGGTTCCCACGTGTTCAGGGGCCATGGACCGGTCCGTGCGGCAACTGGTCGCAACTGGTTGCAACCGATAAAAAGACTGTTTAGGACCGGTCCTAATCGGTCCAGTTGCGGTCCTAGGCCTTCAGGAGAGTCTTAGGACCGGTCCTGGTCTGGTTGCCTGGTCAGAAGGCCAAAAAAACCGGACCAGACCGGACTTTTAAACACTAATTATACCAACATCGCCCGACCCCTCCTGGACCTCCTCAAAAAGAACCTCCCCTGGCATTGGGATACCCCCCAACAGGTTGCCTTTGACACCCTGAAATCGGAATTCACATCTGACTGAGTCCTTGCCCTCCCAGACACATCTAAACCCTTTGCCATTGCCACTGACGCCTCCCTGGTCGCCTTTGGAGGTATACTCCTTCAAGCAGACCTGAATGGCAATTGGAAACCTTGTTCCTACCTCTCCCAATCGTTCTCCCCAGCCGAGCAGAATTACGATATCTATGACTGAGAACTCCTCACTGTCATCCGCTCTCTGAAAGCATGGAGGCACTATCTCCACGGCTCTGCCCACCAGGTCACGGTCTTCTCTGACCACAAGAACCTCACTTACTTCCGACACCCCCAACAACTTAATCGGCGACAGGCTCGCTGGATGCTTGACCTCGCAGACTTTGACCTCTCTTTCTCTCATGTCCCTGGGAAACTCCTTGCCAGACCTGACGCCCTGTCTCAGCGACCAGACCACGGAACCACAGAACAAGACAACGATGATGTTACCCTCCTCCCTGATGATCTCTTTGTCAACCTCATCTCCGCCAACCTCTCTTCCCTCATCGCTAAATCCTCCGAACACGACCCTCTCGTCCTGAACACCCTCAATGCCATGAAGGGTGACCTTCCCCCCTCCTTTAACTCACAACTCTCTGATTGGCAATTCGATGCCGGCATCCTTACCTACCAAGGCTGGGTGTACATTCCCCCCGACCTTGCCCTTCATCGCTCCCTCGTCCAGCACCACCACGACTTCCTTGCTGCCGGACATCCCGGTTATCTCAAAACCCACCAACTCGTCGCCTCTAAATTCTGGTGGCCAGGACTCACCTCCTTTGTTTGTTCTTACGTCGCGGGTTGTGCAACTTGCCAGCAAAACAAGGTCAACACACATCCTACTGTTCCCCCCCTTTCCCCAATCTCCTCCTCCTGCACTCGCCCCTTCCAACAGGTGTCCTGCGATCTCATCACGGATCTCCCCCTCTCTGGGGGCTATGACTCTCTACTGGTCGTGGTCGACCATGGCCTTACGAAGGGGGTAATTCTCTGCCCCACTGTTAAAACAGTCACTGCCAAAGGGATTGTATCCCTCTTTTTCCACAAAGTATACCTCCAATTCGGCCTCTATGACAAAATCATCTCTGACAGAGGTCCCCAATTCGCCTCAGCCTTTGCCAAAGAACTGGCCCGCCTTATCAGATACAAACTGGCCCTTTCCACCACCTACCATCCACAAACTGATGGAGAAACCGAACGAGTAAACCAAGAAGTCGAAACCTATCTCCGCATCTTCTGCCAAGAAAACCCAGAAACGTGGTCTAGCTTCATATCTATGGCAGAATTTGCTCACAACCACCGCCCCCACTCTGTAACCAACCAGTCTCCATTCTTTCTCATGATGGGTTATGAACCCCGCCCCCTCCCCACCATCATCACTGATATCAAACTCCCTGCTGTAGAATCCTGCCTTAAAGCCCTCTCTGCAGCCCGAGAAGAAGCTCTAGCTGCACACGAACTCACCCATCAAACCATGAAGTCCCACTCCTTCCGTTCCTTCTCCCCATTCAAGAAAGGAGATAAAGTGTGGCTAGAAGCACGGAACTTAAAGCACGACCTGACTTCTCTGAAGTTCTCCCCAAAAAGAGAAGGACCCTTCCTTATCACCAATGTCTTATCCCCCTTATCTTACAAGCTCCGCCTTCCGAAGACTTGGCGGATTCACCCAGTCTTCCACGCTTCTCTCTTATCCCCTTATCACTCCACTGAAATGCATGGCCCCTGCTTCCCCCAACCCCCACCTAACCTTATCGATGGGGAAGAAGAATACGAAATAGAACGTATCTTATGACATTCGCAGAACCCGCGGAACAGAAAATTCCTGATCCAATGGAAAGGATATACAGCCGAGGAAGATTCTTGGGAACCAGAAGCCAACCTGGGAAACGCCAAGACTACTCTTGACGCTTATAAATGCCTCCACCCCAAAGACTTCCCCAGAAACGCAAACACACCACCCACCATTCATCGCATTTCCCTCAATATGTCCTTCCACTGCTGTAACTCTCGAACCCCATCCCCAGTCCATCATGCACCCACCGACTCCACCCCATCCTCTGAAACAACCAAACCTTAACAGGCTTAAGTTATTTGCTGAAGGACAGTGAAAGCAAGTCAAGGGTACTAGAGGTTTGGGAAAACTCCAGAGAGGACAAGACTGGGTCCTTCTGGGAGCTGGGAGGGTCCCTTATATACTATTCTACTGTTTGTACAGGTGTATGGTAAATCTACAGATATGCTATGCTATGG
>JBBPMZ010000057.1:0-32735 GCA_038090575.1 Tylopilus cf. pernanus | reverse complement strand
AATGGGAATTATAATTATTTGTCGTAATGTTTGATTAGGAAAGTGTACAGTAGACTAGGCAACTTGGCCGACCAACTACAGTATCTGGCAACCATCTGAGCTGAAACATTTGCATGGCAGTACATACTCGCCGCACTAGACACATCCGGATATCCCGTCTGCCAAGGGGCGCCAACACAACCGCCAGTGCCATCGCGACCGGGCAAAGTACTGCGGCGTCTTTCCTTTTCAGGACATAGCACAGCCACAGATGGTCCGTGCCCTGATTGGTGCGGGTATATAAACGGACGACACGCGTCTGGATTTCCCATCTCTTGTGCTCGGGCATGTACTGTCGCCAGTGAGGTCTTTACCGAGGCACAGTCTTTTGCTGATTGCAAATTACACATCCGAACACGTCTGTCAGCTTCGGCTTTCAGCAATTTTTGGAAAACCTCGTCTTTAGTAGTAAATTTGCTGTTATTTTGAATAAATCGTGTGATTCAGAGGCTGTGGTCTCTTGTTCTCTGCGACCATGCCCCTCCCCGACAGCGCCCCCCTCTCGCTCCAGGTAAACTCGAATGCCGTCCAGTCCAAACCGAAGCGTGCCATGATCGTGCGCATGTCCGCAGAGACGCTCGATGCACTCGAGGCTTTTCCAAACCACCCGCCGCTTTCCTTTGAGTTTGGCGATGTCCCAGTGAGCTCCTTTCCATCTCTCCGCAAGCCCATCTCCCAACCTCTCCTAGGGCATCCACATTGGAGATGCATTCTTTCCAATGCGCCCGCAGAAGGAGAGCTCTCCCCATGAACTCTACATCCGAGCCGCATCGGCGGCAAAACCAATGGCACCACTCAAGCTCTGTGCCAATGTCATCGGCAAGTTCATGGTCGAACGCCAGCTCGGCGATAAAGTCGCCGGTAAAGTTCGTGAGCAAACCTTGGTGGCAAAGCAGCAGCACTTGGAACGCCAGGCCATCCTCCTCGACCACCCTCCCATCCCTCTTGCAAAGACCAAGCGCAAGGCGGTTAGTTCTGGTACCGTCGTCAAGAAGATCCCTGGCTCCGATCAGCTGCGTGTTCCCGCCTCTTCCTCCACGCCTTCGCGCAAGGTATCACCCCTACCGTCATCCTCAAAAGCGAATGCAGACGTACGACGTCGTCTCGTCCATTTTCTCGCTATATCTCCCCGTCTCCCTGCCGATGCAGTCAAGATGGTCGGCGGTGCAAACATAACCGACTCGGCGCGAGAGGACTTGCTTGCCCTTCTCGATGATGTGAGTCTTTACACTCATCACTTCCTTGCCACTCTCTGACCCCACGCTAAGCTCGCAGAACAACCGCCAGCAAAGAAAGGCGACAAGTCCAATCGTCCTTACTCACTTAAACCACCAACCTGGACCGAAGTCCGCCCTTACGAGTGGAAGCTCTCCGAGCAGGAACGAACGAACATGGCGCGTCAAGCCCGTATGGTGTTCAAAGCACTCAAGATACCCGAGTCGGATCCCGCATGGGATAATGTGCGCTACAGAGGCACTTCAACACCATCTATTCCAGCTCCACCACCCCTGGCAGCTAGTAGTAGCAGCAGATCGTCCACTACCAGTGCTCAGCAAGAATCGAAGCGCTCAGCGATCGCCACAAAGGACGCCAAGTCGAAATCAAAACAGGATGGATCTCGCACAAAAGGTGAGATACAGATGAAAGATGAGAGTGCAAAAGCCGTTGCCCCCCGTGTCAATGCCGTCAAACGGGAGACAGATCGTCCGATGTCACCCTCGGAAGGCGTTGGCCATGCAAAAGCCGTCGTGGCACGACGCCTCCCAGGATCAGGTTATCAAGCAAAGAAATCCCCCCAACCATCCATGGAGAGATCGGGGACACCTGTGGACACGCGTGCAGCTCCGAAACCGTCCCAGCTTGCTTCTTTACCCTCCAAGCCCTCCTCTAGTGCTCCTCCGCCAGGCGGATCACATGCTCGAAAAACAATGCCCAGCATACCACCTAAACCTGTGAAAAAGGAGGACGAGTCGGACCGAGAGCGGGAGAGAGAATATGAACGTCAGAGAGAACGCGAACGGGAGAAACGAGAGAGGGAAAAGGAGAAGCAGCGGGAGGAACGCGAGAGAGAGCAGGAACGCGAGCGGATGGTAGAGATGGAGAGGCGCGAAAAAGCGAAGCAGAAGGAGCGCGAGGCATTGGAACGGGAGAAACAGAGGGAAAAAGAGAGGGAACGAGAAGAGATCGAACGAGAGAAGCGTCATAGGGAGAAAGAACGGATCGCGAAGGAGAAAATGGCCAGTGGGGCTGTCTCCACACCTAAACGGAAAGCGATGACGCACGATACGGATGAACTATTGGACGACGCAATCTCCGTAACGAAGCGCCGGAAACTCGACGACGGTGGTTCTGTGGCTTCCTCCTCCTCGAAGGCACGGGATGGAGAGTTGCTCAAAAAGTCGGCGCGCGACTCTTCACTTGACCCCCGTCTCAAAATGAAGAAAGATCCCTCCTCACCGCAGATTCCAAATCGGGCAACGACATCAGTAACTAGTTCGATACACAAGACCGACCGACCTTCCAAGGCGAACGGTAACACAAAACCGCGGCGACGATCGCCCATCTACACCTCCTCCGAGGACGAAGGTGAGATCCCGCAGCCTCGAAAACGCAACCAATCACCACCTTCCGTGTCTGATCGGTCGAACTCGTCGGACCAACCAATGACAGAAAGGGCAGCACGTCATCACCGGCCTACACGGACCTCGTACCCGTCGGCAACGGATCATGCCGGCCTGCGCGCACTGTACCAATCCCATTATTCGGACTATCTGGGAGCGTACAGCAAGGTGATTGCGCAGAAGCGCAAGATTGAGGCCCTACTGAACGGGGATTCGGAGGCTGAGGTGGATGTGATGGATCCGGATGATTTGGCCAAGCTGAGCAGGGAACACAAGTCGCTCAAGACGGAACTGGAGAATATCCACGAATTGTATACCAAGGGGACGGCGGTTGCTGTGGCGGACTGAGGGATTGACGTCGTACCTTGGTATCTTTCTTTTTATATCCTATTCGTTCTGGATCATTTGTTGCTGTCTTTCCTTGGATTGCATATCGCACAACATGGAACAATGTCGATGTTATAACACTAAAGCTCGGGTATTTATCGAATGAATAGGTATCGGAAGTGTGCTTGTCTCGGTGGACGAATAGGGGCGGCTAAAAAATTATTGAGTGAACCATGCACGGCATTATCGTGCCGTTATTCGGAAAGGTGAAGGCAGAGCGGGTGAGGAAAGTGCCACACCAGCATTGATGGCACAATAGTTGAATGATAACGACAACACCATGATTACGGCTTATTGACGAACTGAGCTGAGCAAGTCGAACTTGAAGCTTGAAGGTCCGCCGGTTTCTAGCCCGCGACCCCTTGCATGCGGTAAACGCATGTTCAACCTGTTGCTTTTATTTCTGCTCGGATCCGCACATATTGAACACCAGACGGCATTGACTCATTCAGGCTCATAGCGCAGCACAGTGTAACAGCAAAGAAACGGGTAGGCTGAAGAACCAGAACTGACGCCAATCCGACGGTCAGAATCAACGACATCAATGATTGAGAAGACGAATATTCCTCCTCATGGCTCCGATTCGGAGTCTCCACAAAGTGTATACGCAAAGTGTCTTTCCGACTGTAGGGCGTGCTACGGCTACCCCTTACTGTCTCCTGGACCAAGTTCAACTCTGCCGGATAGCTACCAAAAAGAGGGCCTTAAAATCGGGGACGTTGGCTATGTAACTCGCGATGGCATCTTCTATGTTCATTGCAACATACGCTGCGACCCTGACAGTACCACGACCAACCGTAACCACCTCCCTTTCGACTCCAAATGCGTAAAGCTCGATGAACATTCTGATATAGAAGTTTATCCGAATGCAATTTCTTCTCCCTACATTGCCAAATCCCAACACGTCACTGAGGAACCCACGAACAATCCAAGGTACTTCACATTCGTTGAACGTCGCATGGCGGAGATGCTCATTATATCATCCCAAGAGCACCACGCGTATTTCGTTCCTCTGAGTCTCCGGGGGCAATCCTTATTCTTCCATCCGGTGCTCGTTTTGAAAACCTTGTGGATCCCGAATCTTTTCGCAGAATCGCCGAACAGCATGGACACAAGTGGTGCATGAATACCGGGCAGAAATCTGTTTATCTTATCACCGGGTTATACAAAGCTCGGTCGTGGTCTCGCAGTTATTTTAACAGACCACCGGGAAGGATTGAAGCCACGCCAGAAGACAGCCAGTTCTCTCAGAAATATATCTGGACAGCGGAGCAGGGTACCATGTACAGTGGGGGCCATGCCGAAGAAAGCGGTCATAACCAAACTATCTTCATAAGAGGCTTTCGGGTTACCAAAAAGGATCCATCTGGACAGAAGGATCGCTCCTGTTCTAGTCTTTGGAGTCTCGTCATGAACTACCTGCGCCGTAATAAGATCGTAGAAGTTCGGCACGAGCCAATGTTTGCTTCAGTCAGTGCTATTATAACATCGGACCTCGTATTTGTCATGCTAACAGGCCTCCAGCCCCTTGATATCTCAGATGAGATCAACCGTCGCTTACTAGAAAAGGTCTGTCCAATCGACCATGGTGCTCATGTTAAATAATGAAATGTTTGGTTCAGCACCCCACGGCTGATGTTGCTGTGACCCATGATGATGAATGGGCGCACATACTCGATGAGGTTTGGCAAGATCCGCCTCCTTGTCTCACATTCTTACTGGCTTACTAGGGAGGGCTATCGTGTAATGATTCGACACAGGTAGACCATCTAGTGGGACATTTATTGGACAAGTCGGGCATTGTTGTGGAACACGGGTGTGGCAAGTGTCTGATTTTTTTTTCTATCGTCAATCAGCATTAACAATCTCCCAGGGATTGCCTCCTTGCGGAAGACAAGGTTCGTTGCTTCTCATTTGAGAAAAACTATGTCTCATCGTTTCAAAAAGCTGTCATTCTCCTCCTTTGAACAGTCGCTCGTTCTCCACGGTGCTGGTCATCAAGAGTGCGCACGCATTCATCATTGCGGCTTTACACGAATATGACGTTTTTGCAGCTATACGAGTTGACAACATTTTCTCTGGCCTCAGACGAATGCCTTTCGGGTTCTATGTCCATATTGATCCCCCGAAGCGGAGCACTAAAACCAGATTTGGAACAGTTGATAGCCCAATTATTGAGTGGGTTGAGGATATCGTTATCCCACTGTGAGGCTTTCACTATCTTGATCGAAGGATACGTATTTATTACTCCAAGGCCCAATCCAACCGGGAAGGTCAAGTTGTCAATATGTGTTGTGTTCGGGTCCAATCCAATTTTGGGTGGCCGGGAGATTCTCCACACTATTGATATCGACATAAAGGACCTAGTTAAGGCAGCTTACTACAGTAAGTATATACTACGTTTCCAGGGGGGTGTTTTTCATTCGAGGCTTCGTTCCTCAAATTCTCTCCAGAAGAAGCTCAAGCCTTAGCTCCTGCGGTGTTTTTAACCCTCAGCGAACATCCGGTAGATCGTTTGAGAACTGGTTCATGTTATGAATCCGATCGAGTAAGTTATAGAAAGGCCGGCATTTGATCTTTATAACAAAGGTTCTTTCTTAGCCCCATAAAAACATATCCCCTACAATGGCAAATAGAATTGATTTAGGGAATGATGCACTCGTTCGCTATTACCGGGACTACAAGACCGAAGATGTAATGGAATCTATAGAGCATTTTCGTTGCTCTCTCCTTGGTATCTCACGCGAGGATCATTGTTATCCCGCCGCAGTCTTCAACCTTGCCACGGCGCGACTGAACAGCTATCTATTGGGTGGAACACATCATGATGCCGACTTCGATCAATCCGTCATTTTCCTATACCAAGAAGTACTCGACATCCTTCCCGTCAGTCACCTTGATAGACCTTCTACGTTGCTTCACCTTGCACAGGCCCTTCTGTACCGTTATGGGAAGCATGGTTATGAAGAGCACCCTGACTTCAATATTGTGAAGTTAATGGAAGAGGTTGAAAAAACGTGCTCAATAAATAGTCATGAACGTCAAGTCATGAATCTCATCCTCCAGACATATCAAACATATAGGCTTGCCCGCTCGAGCGACCTCCATGATCTTGACACACTGCTCGGGGAGCTCGATATAGCCGTTCGTATTTGCCCAGAAGGGTATTTCGACAAGCCACACCGGCTGATCAACCTCGGCATCGCCTTACATGTTCATTCTCAGCGCTACAATGATTGTATCAACGATTCGGTTACGGTGCACGAAGAGGCTCTTCGCTTAATTCCCCCGCGGCATCCTGACAGAGTTGCATTCCTCATCAGTCTCAGCTCTGCATTGCTTACACGGTTCAGGCTCCGTAACAGTCCAGACGACCTCCGTGATCTCAATGAATCTACCCGGATCATCATGGAGACCGAACAGCTTGTTCCCAACGATCATGTGGATAGGGTCACTTGTCTCCACACCTTTGGCGTTACGCTACTGCAGCGCTTCGAGCAGAGCTCCGACCCTGCCGACATAAACCGTTCAGTGTCACTAATTGATGAAGCGCTGGGACTCATCAGAAGTGAACACCCCGACGAAGCACCTGACTTCCATTCCCTCTGTATGGCACTGCTAAGACGCTTTGATGTACGTACCGATCTCGGTGACCTTAGCGATATAGACCGCTCCATCTTACTTGGTGATGAAGCCTCGCGACTGGTTTCAAATGAGCACCCTAACAAAGTGACCTATCTCCATTCTTTCAGTGTTGCGCTACTCAAACGCTTTGATATATGCCACGACCTCAGCGACCTCGATCGTCACATTGCGGTGCTGGAAGAGATCCTACAGCTTGTCCCGAGTGTGCACTCCGAGAGAGTAGCCTATCTCGACTCCCTCGACGTTGCTCGTCGAGGGCGCTCGGATTTATGTACCCACTTGGTAGATCGCACCAACTTGAATCATTCCATTGCACTCAATGACGAGGCCTCACACGAGCCTCTACGACACCCTTCTCCAAAGGATACTCCTATAAACACAACGGCGTTCCCATCCTCATCAAAGTTACGCCCCCTACTCGCCCCTCTGAAAGCCCGTGGTGTAAGTGTTACGTTTTCCCAGTAGCATGGAACTAATTTTTCTCGACGCAAAGCTACCCAGCATGCCTCAGGGCCCTCCGCCCCCTTACGACACTCAGCCCTATAATATTGTTATTTTTGGGGAAACAGGAGTAGGGAAAAGCTCGGTGGTCAACCTGATCGCAGGGAGGGAACTCGCTAAAACGTCGCCAGATGCAGGCGCTTGCACGTCGACCTCCAACCCACATCACGTTGTTCTTCAAAGTAACCAGCCGTTCTGTCTCTGGGACACAGTCGGCCTGAACGAGCCAGAGATATCCCGCGAGGACCACCTTCGTGCCATCAAACAGGCATACAAGCTGATCAAGGATCTCGAACGTACGGGAGGCGTGCATCTTCTCTTGTTATGCATGCGCGGCAGGATCACCAAGTCCGTGCAGCAAAATTACAAGTTGTTCGCCAACGTGCTCTGTGAGAAGAAGGTACCGCTTGCTGTCGTCATCACCAACTTGGAGAACGAGCCGTGCATGGATCAATGGTGGACCGATAACGAGGAGGTGTTTCAGAGATATGGCATAGCTGCGCGTGGGCACGCATGCATCACTGCCAACCCTGGAGTGGACAACACCTTCCTTGAGAGATACGAAGAGTCCGGAAGGAAGATGCACCAACTTCTCATGGACTTGGCGCTGCCGGACGAAAACTTAGACTTATGGAAGGAGGGGAGGATGAGGAGGGCCAATCCGATCGACAAGGAACTGATGGGAAAATTAGTCAATGAGTGCGGGTTTACAAGGAAAGATGCAATTACGATCGCGAGCTTCATCCAGGCGATGGGTCGCAAACAACTTGGTCTCATCAGCGAGGCCTTGCATGAGTCTCGACGACGCCTTTCTTCAAACAATACGCCTATAAATTTGTTCGCCCCTCCCAACGTGATGGCTCCTATGGTGAGGCGTATAACCTTGGATACCCTCACCCACCTGGATCAGATGCCCCAGGAGATCCGCGGAGCGGACAACCTTCCAACTTACGAGGCTCAACGACGCCATTCTCCCAATGTTCTTATTGTCGGGGAAACGGGCGTAGGGAGAAGCTCTGTTGTCAACCTTATCGCTGGCGAAAACATTGCGAGAGTGTCCTCTGGGGCGCGGAGTTGCACCATAGACGCAGAATCGTACGACATTATCCTCCCGGATGGTCAAGGGCTCAGCCATCATATTCGTTTATTCGATACCGTTGGCCTAAACGAGCCGCACTTTGGTAGAAGCCACTACCTCACCGCGATCGAGAAAGCAAATACCCTCATCTGTCAGCTCCAGCGTACGGGTGACATCCGCCTTCTCGTCTTCTGTATTCGTGGCGGCAGGATCACCGCGGTGATGCAAAACAACTACCGCCTATTTTGTGACATCCTGTGTCAGAACCAGGTACCGATCGCATTCGTGATCACGGGGTTGGAGAACGAGCCGTCAATGGAGGGATGGTGGGAGAAGAATGTGGGGGTGTTTGAGAAATATGGTCTTTCGTGCACCTCGCACGCCTGCATCACTGCGATCCGCGGCTTAAACGACTGCTACGCGAGGAGATACGCCGACTCTCAGACAACGATTCGGGCTATGCTCCTGGCGCATGTGACTGAGAATAGCACGTCGTGGCAGCCCGAGCGGATGGGGTGGCTCATGCATCTGGGGAGCAGGCTATACAAATGGTCGAGCCAGATCAGGAACCGGGATCGTCATGTATTGACGGAGCAGGAGCTGACTCGACACTTTCAGGATAAATGCAAGTTTTCTCGGACGGAAGCAGTGTACTTGGCAGGTAAAATATTGGCGAAGCGGCAAGAAAATGAGGGGTCTGATTTTGTGAGATCGGACGACACCTCCTCAATTGCCTCGTCATAGGAAGAGTGGAATAGTATTGGTCATATCTTGTGCCTCTATATTATTACTAGCACTGGTCTAGCATTACTGCGTATACTAGTAGCATACGACATCCTGAGTATTTTACGTTGAATCATCCTATTGATCTGCGACTGACCCCAAGCTAATTATTAGGTCCCTGCAGAGGCATTAAACATCTTTCGCGGGCGTTACTCCCGAGAGGAAATATGGATCAGCCTCGCGTTGATGATGACAATACTTACCTCGTGGCCCTCGTGTACACATGTAAGCCCAAGCATTCCTCACGGCAGCCACTCGCCCAAAGGTTCCACCACTCCTCCCCAGTGACCACTTGCGCCTTTGCCCGTGCACCTATATCCCACTGAAGGCCAGTCGGACAATGTCTAGTCGGAGGGTTCTCAGTGTAAGCATTGGGTTTCCACGAGGGTATGCGGCTAACCTTTTTCGGTGCACAACCACCCAGCATGCCTCAGGGCCCTCCGCCCCCTTACGATTCTCAGTCCTACAATATCATCATCTTTTGGGAGACAGGGACGGGAAAGAGTTCAATGGTCAACCTGATCGCGAAGGGGGATCTAACTAAAACGTCGCCAGATAGGCACCTGCACGTTGACCTTCAACCCACATCATGTTGTTATTCAAAGTAACCAGCCGCTTTGTCTCTGGGACACGGTCTACCTGAATGAGCCAGAGATATCCCGCGAGGGCTACCTTCGTGCCATCAAACAGGCATACAAGCTGATCAAGATCTCGGACGTACGGGAAGCGCACGTCTTTTCTTATGCATGCGGAGCAGGACCACTGAGTCCATGCGACAAGTTGTTTGCCAATGGAATTTGTGAGAAGAATGTACCGCTTGCTGTCGTCATTACCAACCCGGAGAACGAGCTGTGCATGGATCAATGGTGGACTGATAACAAGGTATTCCAGAGATACGGTATAGCTGCGCGTGGGCACGGACGCGTCATTGCCAACCGGGGGTTCGGAGTCGATAATACCATCCGGAAGGAAGATGGCACGAATTCCTCATGGACTTGGCACTGCCGAACAAAATCTCGCGAAAGGAGAGGGGATCCCAGTTGTGGGTAGAATGATAAGAATCTTCCCTTTCCTTTATGACATGGTCGACACGACAATCTGAGTTTGAAGTAAGGCCTCGGAACTATTGGGAGGTTGAAAATTGAGTGCGGGTTTACAAAGAAAGATGCAGCTGCGAACTCGATTTGTCATAAGCACCTCCTTCGACACTCCACTCGCGGAATTCTACGACCGACATTCCACCGGTACAGCACAATCCGTCTCTTTTTCATTCGCCAGCTTGTCTCCGCATCACAGTCCACTCTCCTTCCTCGGACCAATCTCACTACGCCGTAAGAACCTTTTGCTCTGCAATGCCCTTCGATTCAACCATTCTCAAAGATCTACTTCTGCTCGTCCCAAATCTCCTCCTAATGATCAAAACCCCCAGAACCATCCTCTCATTCATCACCTTTAAACCTGGTAGACTGTCCCCGTCTATATTGTCGCTTGGCCCTTTCCCTCTCATTTACACCGTTCCAATTCGGAGGCTATGGGCTCTTGTTCTCCGCCACTATCATACCATCCCCGGCATTCTCCTCTCTAAGCTCGAATGCAGTCTAGTAGAAACTAATCGTGCCATGATCGTGCGCATGTCCGCAGAGACGCTCGCTGCACTCCAGACTTTTCCAAACCACTCTCCGCTTTCCTTTGAGTTTGGTGATGTCCCAGTGAGCTCCTTTCTGTGTCTATAAGCACATCCCCCAATTCCCTCCTAGGGCATCCACATCAGAGATGCATTCTTTCCGATGTGCCCGCAGAAGGAGAGCTCTCCCCATGAACTCTACATCTGGGCCGCATCGGCCGCGAAACCAATAGTACCACTTAAGCCCTGTGCTAATGTCATCAGCAAGTCCACGGTCGAACGCCAGCTCGGTCATACAAGCACCGGTAAAGTTTGCGAGCAAACCCTGGTGGAAAAATAGCAGCACTTGGAACGTCAGGCTATCCTCCTCAACCACCTACCCGTCCCTCCTACTGCAAAGACCAAGCGCAAGCTGGTTGGCTCCGGTACCGTTGTCAAGAAGATTCCTGCCTCCGAGCAGCTCCGTGTTCCTGCCTCTTCATCCGCACCTTCGCGCAAGGTATCACCCCTACCGTCATCCTCAAAAGCGAATGCAGACGTACGACGTCGTCTCGTCCATTTTCTCGCCATATCTCCCCGTCTCCCTGCCGATGCAGTCAAGATGGTTGGCGGTGCAAACATAACCGACTCGGCGCGAGAGGACCTGCTTGCCCTTCTCGATGATGTGAGTCTTTACACTCATCACTTCCTTGCCACTCTCTGACCCCACGCTAAGCTCGCAGAACAACCACCAGCACAGAAAGGCGACAAGTCCAATCGTCCATACTCACTTAAACCACAAACCTGGACCGAAGTCCGCCCTTACGAGTGGAAGCTCTCCGAGCAGGAACGCACGAACATGGCGCGTCAGGCCCGTATGGTGTTCAAAGCACTCAAGATACCCGAGTCGGATCCCGCATGGGATAATGTGCGCTACAGAGGCGCTTCAACACCATCTATTCCCTGGCAGCTAGCAGCAGCAGCAGATCGTCTACTACCAGTGCTCAGCAAGAAACGAAGCGCTCAGCGATTGCCACAAAGGACGCCAAGTCGAAATCAAAACAGGATGGATCTCGCACAAAAGGTGAAATACAGATGAAGGATGAGAGTGCAAAAGCCGTTGCCCCCCGTGTCAATGCCGTCAAACGGGAGACAGATCGTCCGATGTCACCCTTGGAAGGTGCTGGCCATGCAAAAGCCGTCGTGGCACGACGTCTCCCAGGATCAGGTTATCAAGCAAAGAAATCTCCCCAACCATCCATGGAGAGATCGGGGACACCTGTGGACACGCGTGCAGCTCCGAAGCCGTCCCAGCTTGCTTCTTTACCCTCTAAGCCTTCCCCTAGTGCTCCTCCGCCAGGCGGATCACATGCTCGAAAAACAATGCCCACCATACCACCTAAACCTGTGAAAAAGGAGGACGAGTCGGATCGAGAGCGGGAGAGAGAATATGAACGTCAGAGAGAACGCGAACGGGAGAAACGAGAGAGGGAAAAGGAGAAGCAGCGGGAGGAACGCGAGCGGATGGTAGAAATGGAGAGGCGCGAAAAAGCGAAGCAGAAGGAGCGCGAGGCATTGGAACGGGAGAAACAGAGGGAAAAAGAGAGGGAACGAGAAGAGATCGAACGAGAGAAGCGTCATAGGGAGAAAGAACGGATCGCGAAGGAGAAGATGGCCAGTGGGGCTGTCTCCACACCCAAACGGAAAGCGATGACGCACGATACGGATGAACTATTGGACGATGCAGCCTCCGTAACGAAGCGCCGGAAGCTCGACGACGGTGGTTCTGTGGCTTCCTCCTCCTCGAAGGCACGGGATGGAGAGTTGCTCAAAAAGTCGGCGCGCGACTCTTCACTTGACCCCCGCCTCAAAATGAAGAAAGATCCCTCCTCACCGCAGATTCCAAATCGGGCAACGACATCAGTAACTAGTTCGATACACAAGACCGACCGACCTTCCAAGGCGAACGGTAACACGAAACCGCGGCGACGATCGCCCATCTACACCTCCTCCGAGGACGAAGGTGAGATCCCGCAGCCTCGAAAACGCAACCAATCACCACCTTCCGTGTCTGATCGGTCGAACTCGTCGGGCCAACCAATGACAGAAAGGGCACCGCGTCATCACCGGCCCACACGGAGCTCGTACCCATCGGCAACGGATCATGCCGGCCTGCGTGCGCTGTACCAATCGCATTGTTCGGACTATCTGGGAGCGTATAGCAAGGTGATTGCGCAGAAGCGTAAGATTGAGGCCCTACTGAACGGGAATTCGGAGGCTGAGGTGGATGTGATGGATCCGGACGATTTGGTCAAGCTGAGCAGGGAGCACAGGTCGCTCAAGACGGAACTGGAGAATATCCACGAATTGTATACCAAGTGGTCGCTGTGGTGGACTGAGGGATTGATGTCATACCTTGATGTCTTTCTTTTCATATCCTATTCGTTTGCTGCCGTCTTCCCTTGGATTGCATATCGCACAACATGGAACAATGTCGATGTAATAACACTAAAACTCGGGTATTTATCGAATGAATGGGTATCGGAAGGGTGCAATAGCTATTCGGTAGACGAAAAAGTGCAGGTCAGGAAATTTTATTGAGTGAACTACGCACTGTATCCGAGTCCACGTGGTCATTTAGACAGATGAGGGCAGAACGAGTGAGGAAAGCGTCAGTTAGGTGGGACAGTTGGAAGTGCAACAAGGCGAAGTAAAGGTGACATGAGCAATTGGCACAATGACTCGGATTACAACGTCGTGGCCTATGGGACAAGTCCACGCACTCGAGCAAGTTGAAGATCCGCCGGTTCTCGGTTCCGGCTCGCTCCTTTGCATGAATAAACGCTCATTCTTTGATTTCTGTTCCGGTACAATTCAACACTAGGTGACCGTGACATCGACTCATTGCACCGTGCGCACTGCAAGGCGGTGCAAGTTCACAGTCACGGTGCAGTGTTGCAGCAAAGAAAACTGATAAGCTGAAGAACTACTAACTGACGCCAATCTGACAGGTCAGGATCAACGACACTGATGACTGAGAAGGCGAACGTCCCTCCTCATGACCTCGAGTCCCCGCAAAGTGTCTACGCAAAGTGTCTTTCCAATTGCAGGAAACGCTACGGCTACCCCTTACTGTCTCCTGGACCAAGTTCGACTCTGACGGACAGCTACCAAAAAGAGGGCCTTAAAATCGGAGACGTTGGCTATGTAACTCCCGATGGCATTTTCTATGTTCACTGCAACATACGCTGCGACCCTGGCCATACGACCAACCGTAACCACCTCCCTTCCGACTTCAAATACGTTAAACTCGACGAGCGTTCTGATATAGAAGTTCATCCAAATAAGATTTCTTCTTCCTACACCGTCAAATCCCAGCATATCAGCGAGGAACACACGAACAACCCGAGTCCAAGGTACTTCATGTTCATTGAACGTCACATAGCGGGTATGCTCATTATATCATCTCGAGGGCACCACGCGTATTTCGTTCTTCTGAGTCTCCGGGGGCAATCCTCATTCTACCATCCGGTGCTCGTTTTGAAAACCTTGTGGATCCGGAATCTTTTCGCGGGACCGCCGAACAGTATGGATACGAATGGTGTATGAATACTAAGCACAAATCCGTTTATCTTATCACGGGGTTGTATCAAGCTCGCTCGTGGTCTCGTAGTTATTTTGATACGCCGCCCGGAAGGATTGAAGCCATGCCGGAGGAAAGCCAATTCCCCTCTCAGAAATACATCTGGACGGCGGAGCAAGGTACCATACATAGCGAGGGCCACACCGAAGAAAGTGGACATAACCAAACTATCTTCATAAGAGGCTTTCGGGTTACCAAAAAGGACCCATCAAGACAGAAGGATCGCTCCTGCTCTGGTCTTTGGAGTCTTGTTATGAAATGCCTGCGCCGTAATAAGATCGTGGAAATTCGGCACGAACCAATGTTTGCTCCGGTCGGTGCTGTTACGACATCAGTCCTCGTATTTGTCATACTGACACTGGGCCACCAGCCCCTTGATATTTCAGATGAGATCAACCGTCGCTTACTAGAAAAGGTCTGTCCAATCAACCATTGGACTTGTATTGAATAGTGAAATGTTTGGTGTTTGGTTCAGCACCCCACAGCCGATGTTGCCATCGTTCATGACGATGAGTGGACGCACATGCTCGATGAGGTTTGGCGAGATCCACCTCCTTGTCCCACATTTTCACCGGCTTATTAGGGAGGACTATCGCGTAGTAATCCGACACAAGTAGGCCATCTGGTGGAACATTTGTTGGAGAAGTCGGGCATTGTGGTGGAACATAGGTGTGGCAAGTGTCTGATTTTATTCTATCGTCAATCAGCACTAACAATCTCTTAGGGGTTGCCTCTTTGCGGAAGACAATGTTCGTGGTTTCTCATCTGAGAACAGCCATATCTCATTGTTTCAAAAAGCTGTCATTCTCCTTCTTTGAATGGTCGCTCGTTCTCTACAGTGCCGGTCATCAAGAGTACGTACTCATTCGTCATTGCGGCTTTACACAAATATGAAGTTTTTGCAGCTATACGAGTTGACAACACTTTCTCCGGCCTCAGACGAATGCCTTTCGGGTTCTATGTCCATATTGATCCCCCAAAGTGGAACACCAAAACTCGATTCGCAACAGTCGATAACCCAATTATTGAGTGGGTTGAAGATATCGATATCCCACTGTGAGACTTTTACTACACTGATCGAAGGATACGTATTTATTATTTTAAGGCTCAGTCCAATTGAGAAGGTCAAGTTGTCAATATGCGCTGTGTTCGGGTCCAATCCAACGCTAAGTGGCCAGGAGGTTATCCACACTATTGAGATTGATGCAAACGACTTAGCTGAGGCGACTTACTACAGTAAGTATATATTACGTTTCCAGGGGACTAATTTTCATTCAAGGCATCGTTCCTCAAATTCTCTCCAGGGAAAGCTCACTCCTTGGCTCCTGCAGTATTTCTGACTCTTGGTGAACGCCCGGTTGATCGTTTAAGAACTGGTTTATGTCGTGAATCTGATCGAGTAAGTCATAGAAAGGCCAACATTTGATCTCTGACAATGGTTCTTTCTTAGCCCCGTAAAAATCTGTCTCCTACAATAGCGGATAGGACTAATTCAGGAAATGATGCACTCGTTCGCTATTACCAGGACTATAAGGCCGAAGATATAATAGAATCCATAGAGCATTTTCGTTGCTCTCTCTTGGCTCTCTCGCACGAGGATCATTGTTATGCCACCGCAGTCTTCAACCTTGCCACGGCGCAACTGAACCGCTGTCTGCTGGATGGAACATACACCGATTTCGATCAATCCGTCATTCTCCCATACCAAGAGGTACTTGATATCCTTCCCGTCGGTCACCTCGATAGGCCTTCTACGCTGCTTCAACTTGCCCAGGCCCTTCTGTACCGTTACGGGAAGCATGGTTACGAAGAGCACTCTGACCTCAACATTGTGACATTAATGAAAGAGGTTGAAAGGACTTGTTCCATAAATAGTCATGAACGTCAAGTCATGAATCTCATCCTCCAAACATATCAAAGATATAGACTTGTACGCTCAGGTGACCTCCGCGACCTCGACGCATTGCTCAAGGAACTCGGTATGGCTGTTTGCTTCTGCCCGGAAGGGTATTTTGACGGGCCACACCGGCTCATCAACCTCGGCATTGCCTTGCATGTTCACTCTTGGCACTACAATGATTGTATCAACAAGTCGGTTACGGTGCACGAAGAAGCTCTTTCCTTAATCCCTCCGCGGCATCCTGACAGAGTTGCTTTCCTCATCAGTCTCAGCACCGCGCTGCTTACACGGTTCAGGCTCCGTCGCAACACAGATGACCTCAGTGATCTCAATGAATCTATCCGGATCATCACGGAGGCCGAACAGCTTATTCCGAAAGGTCATGTAGATAGGGCCACTTGTCTTCACGCCTTTGGTGTTGCTCTACTGCAACGCTTCGAGCAGAGCTCCGACCTTGCCGACATAAATCGTTCAGTCTTACTAATCGATGAAACCTTGGGACTTATCAGAAATGAACACCCCGACAAAGCACACTATTTCCATTCCCTCTGTGTGGCGCTGCTAAGACGCTTTGATGTACGCATCGATCTCGGTGACCATAGTGATATAGACCGTTCCATCTCACTTGGGGATGACGCCTCACGACTGGTTTCAAGCGAGCACCCAAACAAAGTGACCTATCTTCATTCTCTTAGTGTCTCGCTGCTCAGACGGTTTGACATATGCGGCAGTCTCGGCGACCTTGACCGCTACATTGCAGTACTGGAAGAGATCTTACAGCTTGTCCCGAGTGTGCACTCCGAGAGAGTAGCCTATCTCTACTCCCTCGACGTTGCTCGTCGAAGACGCTCCGCGGACAATCCCCTAACTGACAAGGCTCAACGACCCCCCAGTGTCCTTATTGTCGGGGAACGAGACGCGACGGGAAGCTCCGTCGTTAACCTTATTGCTGGCGAAGACATCGCGGAAGCATATCCTGATCTGTGGAGCTGCCCCATAGTCGCAAATTCATACGACATTATCCTCCCGGGTGCTCAAGGGCTCGACCAACGTATCTGTTCATTTGATATGGACCTATACGGGGGGCCGATTGGTAAAGACCAGTACCTCACAGCGATCAAGAGAGCGAACAGGTTCATGCATCAGCTCCAGCGTACGGGTGACATTTGTCTTCTCGTCTTTTGCATACATAGCAGTGACGAGATCACGGAAGAGACGCGAGACAATTACCGCCTGTTTTGTGACATTCTATGTCAGAACCAGGTACCGGTGGGATTCGTCATTGTGGGGCGTGGGGACCTCTCGTCGACCTCGGAGGGGTGGCCGGAGGTTATGCCACTATTCGAGGAATATGGTCTTCCCTGCGCCTGGCACGTATGCGTCACTACGGAACCGGACTCGTTGGATTACGTCAGGTCTCAGTGGGTGGTTCGGGACATGCTCTTGGACCATATGACCGGGAATAGCACTGCGTCGTGGCAACCCGAGCGGACGGAGTGGTTCGCACATCTAGCGAGCAGGCTACACGATCGGGGCGTTTGGTGCCAACCGTCAAGGTGGATCCGGAAGCGTCGTCGTGTGTCGAGGGAGCAGGAGCTGACGGAGCAGGAGCTGACTCAACACCTTCAAGACGAGTGCAAGTTTTCTCGGACAGAGGCAACGTACTTGGCGGGCAAGATATTGGCGAAGCGTCGAGAGAACGAGGATCCCGATTTGGTGGAATGACGTCTTTTCGATTGACCCGTTGTAAGTATGGCATGAGGGTATCAATTAGCTTTTATACCTTTGTGTTATTACCAGCATTGACCTAACATTACCGTGGTGGTATGCTAGCATGCGACGACACCTTGCCAGTGAATGCTGTTGTCCTTCCCAAGCGAAATACTGGGCCCTGTAGGGATATTAAGCTTCTTTGGTAGGTGTTGCTCAGGAAGAAATAAGGATCAGCCTCGCGCCGATGACAACTGCACTTGCACTGTAACGCCCATGCACGCGTGTAAACCCAAGAACTATCCTGGCAACCGTCCGCCCCAAAACCCCTCCTCCTGATGACCGTTTGTGCCTTTCAAAGCCCATAAACGGATGCGCAGTACATCCCGTCGGATGCTAGTCGATCGATGGCTATTCTGCAGTGAGAACTCCCATTTCTGGCGTAAAGCACGCAGCATGGCTCAGGGCCCACCTCCTTACAGTTCCCAACCTTACAATATCATTATCTTCGGGGGGACAGGAGCGGGGAAAAGTTCGTTGGTCAACTCCCTGATCATAGGAGGGACCTCGCTAAAATGTCGCCGGACGCAGGCGCCTGCACGTTAACCTCCATCCCACCTCATACTGTTCTTTAAAGTAGCCAGCCGTTCTTGCGGAGACCACTTTCGTGTCATCAAATGGGCGTACAAGCTGGTCAAGGATCTCGAACGTACGGGAGATGTACATCTTTTTTTGTCATGCATGCGCAGCAGGATCACCGAGTCCATGCGGCAAGTTGTTTGCTAACGGAGTTTGTAAGAAGGATGTACCGTTTGCTGTCATTATCACCAACCCGGAGAAGCCATGCACGGGTCAATGGTGAATTAACAAGGTATTTCAGGGATACAGTATAGCTGCGCGTGGGCACGAAAGCGTCACCGCCAACCCTGGACTCGGAGTCGATAATACTATCCAGAAGGAAGATGCATCGGTTTCTCGTGGACTTGGCATTGCCGAACAAAATCTCGTGGAAAGAGAGGAGACCATATTGGTCGACTCAGCTGTGGGGAGAATGACGAGGATCTTTTAACTTTTCCTTGCAGTATGGTCGACACGACAATTCGAGTCCAAGCAAGGATTCGACTGATGGGAAAATTAGTCAATGAGCGCAGGTATACAAAGGAAGATGTAGATGCAAACAGCCTGATTTGTCGCAGAACATATAATAATACGTGTGAATATATTTCCCCGCGTGCTAATGGGGAAAGTTTTCAGAGGGAAATGTTGAGGAGTCGACAGGACGCTGCCAGGCACTCATTCGGCACTCCACCCACGGAATTCTGCGACCGACGTTCGACCGGTACAGCACAATCCATCTCTTTTTCATCCGCCCGCTTGTCTCCACATCCCAACCCGTGCCCACTTTCCTTCCTCGGACCAATCCCACTACGCCGTACGAGCCTTTTGCTCCACAATGCCCTTCGATTCAACCGTTCTCAAAGACCTGCTTCTGCTCGTCCCGAATTTCCTCCTAATGTAGATCAAAATCCCTAGAACTATCCTCTTATTCGCCACCTTTAAACCTGGAAGACTATCCTCATCTATATCGTCGCCTGGCCCCTTCCCTCTCATTTACACCGTTCCGATTCGGAGGCTGTGGGCTCTTCTCCGCCACTATCATGCCCTCCCCGACACTCCCCTCTCTCTCTAAACCCAAATGCAGTCTAGTCGAAACTAAGCGTGCCATAATCGTGCGCATGTCCGCAGAGACGCTCGACGCACTCGAGGCTTTTCCAAACCCAATTCCCTCCTAGGGCATCTACATCAGAGATGCATTCTTTCCGATGCGCCCGCAGAAGGAGAGCTCTCCCCATGAACTCTACATCTGGGCCGCATCGGCCGCGAAGCCAATGGTGCCACTTAAGCCCTGTGCCAATGTCATCGGCAAGTCCACGGTCGAATGCCAGCTCGGCCATACAATCGCCGGTAAAGTTCGTGAGTAAACCCTGGTGGAAAAACAGCAGCACTTGCAATGTCAGGCTATTCTCCTCGACCACCCACCCATCCCTCCTACTGCAAAGACCAAGCGCAAGCTGGTTGGCTCCGGTACCATCGTTAAGAAGATTCCTGCCTCCGAGCAGCTCCGTGTTCCTGCCTCTTCATCCACACCTTTGCGCAAGGTATCGCCCCTACCGTCATCCTCAAAAGGAAACGCAGACGTACGACGTCGTCTTGTCCATTTTCTCGCTATATCTCCCCGTCTCCCTACCGATGCAGTCAAGATGATTGACGATGCAGACATAACCGGCTCGGCGCGAGAGGACTTGCTTGCCCTTCTCGATGATGTGAGTCTTTACACTCATCACTTCCTTACACTCTCTGACCTCACACTAAGCTCACCGAACAATCACCAGCATAGAAAGGCGACAAGTCCAATCGTCCCTACTCACTTAAACCACAAACCTGGACCGAAGTCCGCCCTTACGAGTGGAAGCTCTCCGAACAGGAACGCACGAACATGGCATGTCAGGCCCGTATAGTGTTCAAACCACTCAAGATACCCGAGTCGGATCCCGCATGGGATAATGTGCGCTACAGAGGCACTTCAACACCATCTATTCTAGCTCCACCACCCCTGGCAGCTAGCAGCAGCAGCAGACCGTCTACTACCAGTGCTCAGCAAGAAACGAAGCGCTCAGCGATTGCCACCAAGGACGCCAAGTCGAAATCAAAACAGGATGGATATCACACAAAAGGTGAGATACAGACGAAGGATGAGAGTGCAAAAGCTATTACCCCCCGTGTCAATGCCGTCAAACGGGAGACAGATCGTCCGATGTCACCCTCGGAAGGCGCTGGCCATGCAAAAACCGTCGTGGCACGACGTCTCCCAGGATCAGGTTATCAAGCAAAGAAATCCCCCCAACCATTCGTAGAGATCGGGGACACCTGTAGACACGCGTGCAGCTCCGAAGCCGTCCCAGCTTGTTTCTTTACCCTCTAAGCCTTGCCCTAGTGCTCCTCCGCCAAGCGGGTCACATGCTCGAAAAACAATGCCCACCATGCCAACTAAACCTGTGAAAAAGGAGGACGAGTCGGATCGAGAGCGGGAGAGAGAATATGAGCGTCAGAGAGAACGCGAACGGGAGAAACGAGAGAGGGAAAAGGAGAAGCAGCGGGAGGAACGAGAGAGAGCGCAGGAACGCAAGCGGATGGTAGAAGTGGAGGGGCGCGAAAAAGCGAAACAGAAGGAGCGCGAGGCATTGGAACGGGGGAAAAAGAGGGAAAAAGAGAGGGAACGAGAAGAGATGGAACGAGAGAAGCGTCACAGGGAGAAAGAACGGATCGCGAAGGAGAAAGCGGCCAGTGGGGTTGCCTCCGCACCTAAACGGAAAGCGATGACGCACGATACGGAAGAACTATTGGATGATGCAACCTCCGTAACGAAGCGCCGGAAGCTCGACGTCAGTGGTTTTGTGGCTTCCTCCTCCTCGAAGGCACGGGATGGAGAGTTGCTCAGAAAGTCCCCGCGCGACTCCTCACTCCACCCCCTCCTCAAAATGAAGAAAGATCTCTCCTCACCGCAGATTCTAAATCGGGAAACGACATCAGTAACTAGTTCGATACACAAGACCGACCGACCTTCCAAAGCGAATGGTAACACAAAACCGCGGCGACGATCGCCCATCTACACCTCCGAGGACGAAGGTGAGATCCCGCAGCCTCGAAAATGCAACCAATCGCTACCCTCCGTATCTAATCGGTCGAACTCGTCGGACCAACCAATGACAGAAAGGGCACCGCGTCATCACCGGCCCACACCGACCTCGTACCCACCGGCAAACGATCATGCCGGCCTGCGCGCGCTGTACCGATCGCATTATTCGGACTATCTGGGAGCGTATAGCAAAGTGATTGCGCAGAAGCGCAAGACTGAGGCCCTACTGAACGGGGGATTCGGAGGCTGAGGTGGATGTGATGGATCCGGATGATTTGGCCAAGCTGAGCAGGGAGCACAGGTCGCTCAAGACGGAACTGGAGAATATCCACGAATTGTATACCAAGCGGTCGCTGTGGTGGACTGAGGGATTGATGTCATACCTTGGTATCTTTTTTTTCATATCCTATTCGTTTGCTGCTGTCTTTCCTTGGATTGCATATCGCACAACATGGAACAATGTCGATGTAATAACACTAAAACTCGGGTATTTATCGAATGAATGGGTATCGGAAGGGTGCAATAGCTATTCGGTAGACGAAAAAGTGCAGGTCAGGAAATTTTATTGAGTGAACCACGCACTGTATTCCACGTGGTCATTTAGACAGATGTCAGGGCAGAACGAGTGAGGAAAGCGTCGGTTAGGTGGGACAGTGGGAAGTGCAACAAGGCGAAGTGAAGTTCACGCACTCGAGCAGGTTGAAGATCCGCCGGTTCTCGGTTCCGGCTCGCTCCTTTGCATGAATAAACGCTCATTCTTTGATTTCTGTTCCGGTACGGTTCAACACCAGTAGGTGACCGACTCATTGCACCGTGCGCACTGCAAGCTCACAGTGCAGTGTTGCAGCAAAGAAAACTGATAAGCTGAAGAACTACTAACTGACGCCAATCTGACAGGTCAGGATCAACGACACCGATGACTGAGAAGGCGAACGTCCCTCCTCATGACCTCGAGTCCCCGCAAAGTGTCTACGCAAAGTGTCTTTCCAATTGCAGGAAACGCTACGGCTACCCCTTACTGTCTCCTGGACCAAGTTCGACTCTGACGGACAGCTACCAAAAAGAGGGCCTTAAAATCGGGGACGTTGGCTATGTAACTCCCGATGGCATTTTCTATGTTCACTGCAACATACGCTGCGACCCTGGCCATACAATCAACCGTAACCACCTCCCCTCCAAGTTCAAATACGTTAAGCTCGACGAGCGTTCTGATATAGAAGTTCACCCAAATAAGATTTCTTCTTCCTACATCGTCAAATCCCAGCATATTATCGAGGAACACACGAACAATCCGAGTCCAAGGTACTTTATATTCATTGAACCTCACATAGCGGGCATGCTCATTATATCATCTCGAGGGCACCACGTGTATTTCGTTCTTCTAAATCTCCGGGGGCAATCCTTATTCTACCATCCGGTGCTCGTTTTGAAAATCTTGTGGATCCGGAATCTTTTCGCGGGATCGCCGAACAGTATGGATACGAGTGGTGTATGGATACTAAGCACAAATCCGTTTATCTTATCACGGGGTTGTATAAAGCTTGCTCGTGGTCTCGCAGTTATTTTGATACACCGCCTGGAAGGATTGAAGCCACCCCGGAGGATACTCAATTCCCCTCTCAGAAATATATTTGGACAGCGGAACAAGGTACCTTACACAGCGAGGGTCACACCGAAGAAAGTGGTCATAACCAAACTGTCTTCATAAGAGGCTTTCGGGTTACCAAAAAGGACCCATCGGGACGGAAAGGTCGCTCCTGCTCTAGCTTTTGGAGTCTCGTCATGAACTGCCTGCGCCGTAATAAGATCGTAGAAGTTCGGCACGAACCAATGTTTGCTCCAGTCAGTGCTATTACAACATCAGTCCTCGTATCTGTCATGCTAACAGGTCACCAGCCCCTTGATATCTCAGATGAAATAAATCGTCGCTTACTAGAAAAGGTCTGTCCAATCAACCATGGGAGTCGTCTTGAATAATGAAATATTTGGTTCAGCACCCCACGGCCGATGTTGCTATCGTTCATGATGACCAGTGGACGCACATGCTCGATGAGGTTTGGCAGGTCCACCTCCTTGTCCCACATTCTTACCAGCCTACTAGGGAGCGCTGTTGTGTAATGATTCGACCCAAGTAAATGATCTGGTGGAACATTTGTTGGAGAAGTTGGGTACTGTGGTGGAACACGGGTGTGGCGAGTGTCTGATTTTTTTCTATCATCAATCAGTATTAACAATCTCTTAGGGGTTGCCTCCTTGCGGAAGACAATGTTTGTTGTTTTTCATCTGAGAAAAGCCACGTCTCATTATTTCAAAAAGCTACCACTCTCCTCCTTTGAATGGTCGCCCGTTCTCTACGGTGCTGGTCATCAAGAGTACGCACTCATTCATCATTGCAACTCTACACGAATATGATGTTTTTGCAGCTATACGAGTTGACAACACTTTCTCCGGCCTTAGACGAATGCCTTTTGGGTTCTATGTTCATATTGATCCGCCAAAGTGGAACACCAAAACTCGATCCACAACAGTCGATAACCTAGTTATTGAGTGGGTTGAGGATATCGACATCCCACCGTGAGACTTTCTCTACCTTGATTCAAGGATACGTATTTATTATTTTAAGACTCGATCCGACCGAGAAAATCAAGGTGTCAATATGTGTTGTGTTCGGGTCCAATCCAACGCTGAGTGGCCGGGAGGTTCTCCACACTATTGAGATCGGTGCAAAAGACTTAGCCAAGGCGATTTACTACAGTAAGTACATATATACTACGTCTCCAGGGGACTGCCTTTCATTCAAGGCTTCGTTCTTCAAATTCTCTCCAGAAAAAGTTCAATCCTTAGCTCCTGCGGTATTTCTGACTCTCAGTGAACGCCCGGTGGGTCATTTAAGAACTGGTCCATGTCATAAATCCGATCGAGTAAGTCATAGAAAGGCTGACATTTAATCTTTATAACGATGGTTCTTTCTTAGCCCCGTGCAAACCCGTCCCCTACAATGATAGACAGGACTAATTTAGGGAATGATGCGCTCATTCGCTATTACCAGGACTATAGGACCGAAGACATAATGGAGTCTGTAGAGCATTTTCATTGCTCTCTCCTTGCTCTCTCACGCGAGGACCATTGTTATGCCGCCGCAGCCTTCAACCTTGCTACAGCACGACTAAACAGCTATCTGTTGAGCGGAACATACACCGACTTCGATCAATTTGTCATTTTCCCATACCGGGATATACTTGACATGCTTCCCGCCGGTCACTCCGATAGACCTTCTACGTTACTTCATCTTGCCCAGGCCCTTCTATACCGTTATGGGAAACACGGTTATGAAGAACACCCTGACCTTAACATCATGACGTTAATGGAAGAGGTTGAAAAAACATGTTCAATAAATAGCCATGAACGTCAAGTCATGAATCTCATCCTCCAAACATATCAAAGATATAGGGTTGTCCGCTCAGGTCATCTCCGTGACCTCGACGAACTACTCGGGGAGCTCGATATGGCCGTCCGCGTTTGCCCAGAAGGGTATTTTGACAAGCCACACCGGCTGATCAACCTCGGCATCGTCTTATGTGTTCGTTCTCAGTACTACAATGATTGTATCAACAAGTCAATTACGGTACAAGAGGAAGCCCTTTGCTTGATCCCCCTGCGGCATCCTGACAGAGCTATATTCCTCGTCAGTCTCAGCGCCGCGTTGCTTATACGGTTCAGGTTCCATGGCCACTCAGATGACCTCAATGAATCTATCCGGATCATTATGGAGGCCGAACAGTTTGTCCCGAATGGTCATGTGGACAGGGCTACTTGCCTCCACATCTTTGGTGTTGCTCTACTGCAGCGCTTCAAACAAAGCTCCGACCTTACCGACATAGATCACTCAGTATCACTGATCGATGAAGCCCTGAGGCTCATCAGAAGTCAACACCCCGACAAAGCACTCTACCTCCATTCCCTCTGCATGGTGCTGCGAAGACGCTTTGATATACGTACCGATTTCAGCGACCTTAGCGACATAAACCGCTCCATCTCACTTGGCGATAAAGCCTCACGTCTGGTTCCAAACAGGCACCCTGACAAAGTGACCTATCTCCGTTCTTTTAGTGCTGCACTGCGCGAACGGCTCATCATATGCCGCAACCTCAGCGACCTTGATCGCTTCATTGCGGTACTGGAAGAGATCCTAAAGCTCATCCCAAGTGTGCATTCCTCGAGAGTAACCTATCTCAACACCCTCGACGTTGCTCGTCAAATACGCTCCGATTTATGTGCCAATTCGACAGATCTCAACAGCAAGGCCACGCATGAGTCTCAACGACGCCTTTCTTCAAATAAGACGCCTATAGATGCAACATCGGTCCCATTTTCATCCAACTCACGCCTCTCGTTCGCCCCTCCCAACCTGACAGCTCCTATGGTGAGGCGTATACCCCTGGATACTCTCAGCCACTCACCCACCCCAATCAGACGCGCTGCGAGACGCAGGGAGCAGATAGTCCTCCAACCTATGGTGCTCAACGACGGCTTTCTCCCAATGTTCTTATTGTCGGGGAGACAAGTGTGGAGAGAAGTTCCATTGTTAATCTTATCGCTGGCGAAAACATCGCGGAAGTGTCTTCTGGGACGGGGAGCTGCACCATGGACGCAGACTCATACGACATTTTCCTCCAGGATGATCGAGGGCTCAGCCAACATATCTGTTTATTCGATATCATTGGTCTAAACGAGCCGCAGTTCGGTAGACACCAGTACCTCACAACGATCGAGAAAGCGAACACGTTCATCTGTCAGCTCCAGCGTACGGGTGGCATTTGTCTTCTCGTCTTCTGCCTGCAGGGCGACAGTATCACGTCGATGACGCAAATAAATTACCGCCTGTTTTGTGACATCCTGTGTCAGAACCGGGTACCGGTCGCATTCGTCATCATGGGATCGGATACCCTCGAGCAGATGAAGGGGTGGTGGGAGGAGAATATGCAGCTATTTGAGGAACATGGTCTCTCGTGCGCGTCGCACGCATGCATCACTACGATCGGCGGACTAGACGACTGCTACACGAGGGAGTACGTCGAGTCCCAGACGATGGTTCGGACCATGCTCTTGGCACATGTGGCTGGCACGTCGTGGCAGCCCGAACGGATGGAATGGTTCACACATCTGGCGAGCAGGCTATACAAATGGTCAAATCAGATCTGGAACCCTCGTTATGTGTTGACGGAGCAGGAGTTGACTCGACACCTTCAAGATAAGTGCAAGTTTTCTCGGGCAGAGGCAGTGTACTTGGCAAGTAAGATATTGAGGGCCGATTGGTGAGATCGGCCGATGCCTTTCAAGTCAATTGACTTGTGAGAAAGGGCAAAAGTATAAATTAGTTCTTACACCTTTGCATCATTATGTACTAGCATTGACCTAACACTGAATGCTTTACGTCGTTCTTCCGTGATCGAATTACAGTAGACTCTGTCATAACCCATCCCGTTCGGGAGACGCCTTGGAGCATGGGTTATCATGGTGTATGGGCTACGAGTGAAAGCAAAAATGGAAGGGCAGATGTCGTTCAAAATTATAGTATTGACATATAAACACTTATTGCTATTGTAACTAGACTATGTATGTTTGAAATAACTCATTAGTTTTGTATCTTTTAAGTTGCTCATTTCCGGGCGGAGAAACCTTGTTTGCATCACAAGTAAGCACAGTATTAACTCCAAATTTCATGCATACCAACAGTAAATAGGTAAATGAGGGTGAGTAACCAGTATCTTACCTCTAATCGTGGTGAAAGAGACTAGGGAAGGTCTTCGTGAGTCGTGACTCATGAGGATATTCCATATATGTAGTGTATGTACGTAGTAAACACTAATAAATTAAAAAAAATACTATGTATGACTTAGTCCCCAACATAAATATCTTGATTTGTTGTGTGGAACGTGTGATGGACCTCTTCAGTTGTGTTAAGATATCTACCAAATCCCCATCACCATCAAGCTGATCTTTGAGTTTCACTTTGTAGTCCTGCCAGACCTGCTCATGAAGTGGCTTGGGTAAACCCTTTTTAGGCATGTCAACAGGTTTCATAAAAAAGGTGGTGATTCAGGCCTCAGGTCTGATGTGCCATCTTTGGCCACAGAAAAATTTATTATTTAATCAAATATCATGTAATATTCACTGGAACATATGGGGTATGGCAACCAAAAATGTATGGGTTATTGAGTATGATAGAGATATGGGTTATAGGTCAAAATCCCTGCGAACCAACATGGGAGATGAGAAATCACATGGGTTGTCACAGAGTATGGGTTAACCCCCCCTATGGGTTATAACAGAGTCTACTGTATTAGGCCTCTGTAGGGATATTAAACTTCTTTTGGTAGGCGTCGGCGCCTTGCTTAAGGAGAAATAGGGATCCTCACGCCGATGTTAAGTTGATAGCTTCGCTTACACCGTAACCCCCATGCATGCAGGTAAACCTAAGGATTACCCATCCACTAAGAGGCCCCTCTCTCCCTCATGACCATTTATGCCTTTCGAAGCCTGTGAACGGACGGGTACTCACATCCCATTGAGGGCCGGTCGGTCAATGGCTAGTTTGCAGGCGAGAGTTCCCCTTTTTCGGCTCAAAGGTACGTAGTATGGCTTAGGGCCCGCCATCCCCTTGCGATTCCCTACCACTTGGGAAGGCAGGAACAGAAAAAAAGCTCGGTTGTCAACTCCCTGATCGCAGGAGGAAGTCCGAGGGACCTCGCCAAAACGTCGCTAGACACAGGCGCCTACACATTAGCCTCCAACCTACATCAAGTTGTCATTCAAAGTAGCCAGCCGTCCCGCGGGGACTACTTTTGTGTCATCAAACAGGCATACATCTTCTTTTGTTACGCATGCGCGGCAGGATCACCGAGTCCGTACGGCAAGTTGTTTGCCAACGTAATTTGTGAGAAGAATCTACCATTTGCTGTCGTCGTTATCAACTCGGAGAACAAGCCATGCAAGGGTCAATAGTGGACTGGTAACAAGGTGTTTCAGAGATACGGTATAGTTGCGCGTGCCCACCGACGAAAATGTCACTGCCAACCCTGGACTCGGAGTCTATAATACCATCCAGAAGGAAGATGTATCAATTTCTCATGAACTTGGCACTGCCGAAGAAAATCTTGCGGAAGGAGAGGCGACTATATCTATCAGCTCAGCTGCGGGAAGAATGATGAAGATCTTTCCTTTCCTTTATGGCACGGTCGACGCAACAGTCCGAGGTTAACCAGCAAGGACTCGAAACTAATGAGAAAATTAGTCAGCGAGTGCAGATTTACGAAGCGCCCAGAAGGAAGATGCACTAACGTCTCGTAGACTTAGCGCTGCCAAACGAAAACTCATGGAAGGAGTGGCGAATATGGCTCGTCGACTTGATGCGGAGAACGATCCAACCGGCAGGGAATTTATGGGAAAATTAGTTGATCAATTGCAAAGAGTGCGGATTTATTTGCAAGGAAAGATGCAGTTGCGATGGCAGGAGAAATAAGGATCCTCGCGCTGACGACAACTTCACTCACACCGTGACCCCCATACAAGTAAACCCGAGAATTACCCATGGCAACCATCCGCCCAAAAGCCTTTCTCCCTGATGACCATTTGTGCTTTTCAAAGCCCGTGAATAGATGTGCACCTACATCCCATTGGAGGTCAGTTAGCAATGACTAGTCTGCAAAGTGAGAGTTCCCATATCTCATCGCAATGCTACGTAGCATGGCTCAGGGCCCGCCACCCCCTTACGATTCTTAGCCCTACAATATCATTATTCTCTGGGAGACAGGAGCAGGGGAAAGCTCAGTGGTCAGCTCCCCGACCACAGGGGGATCTTACTCAAAGCCACAAATGTCACCGGACACAGGCACTTGCACGTTAGCCTACATCACGTTGTTCTTCAAAGCAGCCAGCTATTCCCGTGAGGACTACCTTCGTGTCATCAAACAGAGATACAAGCTGATCAAGGGTCTAAAACGTACGGGAGGCGTATAGCTTCTTTTGCTATTCAAATATTCATGCGCGGCAGGATCACCGAGTCCGTGAGGCAAGTTGTTCGCCAACGTAGTTTGCAAGAATGCACCATTTGCTGTCATCGGAGTCACTAACTCGGAGAACAAGCCGTGCATGGATCAATGGTGGACTGATAACAAGATGTTCCGGGGGTACGGTGTAGCCGCGCGTGGGCACAAAAGCGTCACTGCAAACACTGGGCTCGGAGTCGATAATACCACCCGGAAGGAAGATAGATCAATTGCTCATGGACTCCAATGGCACTGCCGAACACGACAAAATCTCAATTTGTCAACTCAGTTGTGGGGAGAATGATGAGGATCTTTCCTTTCCTTTGATAATGGCAGTCCGATCAAGCTGACCAACAAGGACTCGAAAAATTAGTCTGTGAGTGCGAATTCACAAAGAGGGATACGAAGAATCCAGAAGGACGATGCACCAACTTCTCATAGACTCAGCGCTGCCGAACGAAAGGAACGGGGCATATGGCTCGTCGACTTGATGCAGACATTGCAGAGAACGATGAGGGTCATTCTGGATCGTGAACGACTTGATTTGTCATAGATATACGTGTGAATATATTTCCCCATATGCTAATGGGGAAAGCTCTGACAGGTGTTTTCTAGTTTTCAGAGGGACATGTTGAAGAGTCGACAGGGTGCACTCCTTCGGCATTCCACCCGTGGAATCCTGCGACCGACGTTCGACCGGTACAGCACAATCCGTCTCTTTTTCATCCGCCAGCTTGTCTCCGCACCACAACCCACTCTCCTTCCCCGGATCAATCATACCACACGCCGTACGAGCCTTCTGTCCCGCAATGCCCTTCGATTCAACCATTCTCAAAAACCTGCTTCTACTCATCCTGAATCTTCTCCTAGCGTAGTCCAAAAACCCCCAGAGCCATCTCATTTACCACCTTTAAACCTTGAGGACTATCCTCGTCTATATCGTCGCTTGGCCCTTTCCCTCTCTCATTTACACCGTCCCACTAGAGACGACTTTCTCAATGTTGCGAATGGATTTTGGCAGCGTCTGCGTATACGTTTCAAGTGGTTCACCATCAGGTCATTCCGTAAATTCAACGCAGATGATATATCTGCGTTCGTCACTTGGTTCCTCATGAGTCAGACTCTCTGGGTTTTGGTTGGAACGTAGGTGTCGTGGTTCGGATGCTTGTCCTAAGTTAATGCCATTCCGTAGGACCACATTCTTTTCAGTCATGTTTGCGATTGTCAACAGTTTGAGACTACAAGGTTAGTGCTTCCCCGTGACCTCATCATAAATGTTGACCACCCCCATTAGAATCTGTGGCCAAGGCTATCAGTAATTATCTGACCAGTGAAACTGGCGTCACAGTTATTTTCGAGTCCGCTATTGTTCCCAAGTGGAAGGACTCTCGCATCTCATTCAAAAACGTCTACGTATCCCGTCGACCACAGGGTGATTCCACCAAAAGGAAAAAGAACCTTCTTGGTCACAAAGCCGCCTTGGCTTACGACGTGAGCAACCATCCAGCGTACAACTATTCTAGCGAAGAAGAGGACGAGGTCACCGCACTGAGTCACACCGACGATGACGTCAACTATTCCATGTTTGATTTAAACATCGACACTATCGAAGTTACCCTCTCTTTGAAACGTTGGTTAGACGGCAAGGGTCTCGTCGAAGATGCTGTTGTCAAGGGTGTTCGCGGTGTTTTAGGTCAGTCGTTCCGGGTCTAGAAACGTTGGTCGCTGCCTTACAATATCCGTATTTCAGATAGGCGGTCTGTCTTCTGGGACCCGGAGAATCCATTGGATCCTGCTGCCTTTCGGAGCGTGGCACAGCCTGGTGACTTCGAATTACACTCACTCCAGCTGGAGGATGTACTGGTGACCGTGTATCAGCCAGGCAACTTTCGCCCCTACAATGTTTCCATCTTCCGCGCCGACATAGGGAATCTACGCAAGCAATGGCTATTTTACGATTTCTTGCACGCAGAGAATGTCGTAGGACAGTTTGATAACTGTCTGTTCAGTCTGCACAAGCCTCAGAGTATTGGGCGAACAACGGAACAGGACACTCAGGATGGAAAATGGGCGAGAATGGTGAGCATGTCTGCCTCTGATGTTGACCATGGTTATAAAGTCGTAATAGACCAGGCTTCGCATTGATGGCGTAAATATTGACCACATGCAAAACTCGACCACCGACTCCTCTGGCCCACTCTCTTGGCTCACATCCGGCAAGGTCGACGCTGTTCTTGACATCAAATTTCCTCGCGAAACCGAAGACGAGTATCCTTTCAACGCGCTCCTCGAGGAGCTAGCAGACGCCTTATCGACGGCAGCCTCGGCGCTAGATCGTATTCCAGGACAGAAGGAGCTCGCCAAGCCACCCTTGAGCGCACCCTCTACTCATGTTGGTGAAGGTGAATCCGACAGGCCAATGGTCGCCATTGATATCGACCTGCGTTTCCGGGACCTCAAAGCTGTCGTGCCTCTTTTTGCCCCAAGCCTCTCCTATGTCAATAGTGCTCTGATCAGACCTATCGTAGCATTCATGAAGTGAGCCAGTTGAATCAGTGTTTGTGTGATGGTGGACTAATCCGTTGGTTCCGCAGTGCACATCATACCCTTGTGCCTATCCGTTGTAGAGTAGTCAAGGACACGGACGACTTTAATGGCGCTTGGACTGTAAGTACCCTTGTCTGATTGAGATCGACGTGTGTTGAGTTACTTTCTCTTCCTCTATAGATGTGGGAGAGTGAGCTGTTTTCATTTGTTATGCTGCTGAAGTGACTCATCCTGGACTTTCCATAGCTGGTCTGATGGACGAAATCTCACTCAAGGTTCTCAGTCTTGTTTATATGAACCTTTTGCAGAACTGACACTTCTACCGCAGGTTTATGATGCCCTCGCGTACCATGTCTCCCAGGCCAACATGAATCGACGAGTAAAAGTAGTCGGAGTATGGAGCCTACAAATGACTGCCAGTGCAATCCTTTCTGCGCTACGCAACGTCGTCGACCCTATGGCCTCCCGGTTGAAAGAGGTCTACTACGTAGACGGGATTCCGTATGATCCTCTCCTTCTTTTAAACCCATAGA
>JBBPMZ010000056.1:0-32781 GCA_038090575.1 Tylopilus cf. pernanus | reverse complement strand
GTATTATATTCTCTGAGTGGGTTGACAAAAATTACAAATACCTGTCACAATTATACAAAGGATTCAAACTATCATCTTTCAAGTAATGCTCACAGGTATAGTCACACTCAGGTTGAGAGGTATGACAAATAATGTCATAGCTTTCTAGGTGGTAACTACTCTCTGTGTGACAATGATTGCCATACCTCTCAATCTGAGTGCCTTTATCATTTATAGAGCCATGACATATGCTGACACCATGTTCAAGTTGTGAGATTATGATAATCAACCCCATGGCTTTGTACATTCTAAATACTGTCTGTATGAAACTGACTGTCATAACCCCTCAACCTGAGACTCAAGTACATTTATCATTCATTAAGTGCTAGCACACTACATATGGCAATCAAGTTCATAAAGGGAATAGTAGCTACCATTGACATATACAAAGCCATGACATTGATTGGCATCATATTCAAGTTGATAGACATAGTGATCAGTGTCACAATGTGAGTGGTTATCATGTGAAAGCCATAACACTGATTGTCACCAGCCTCTCCCAACCTGAATGTGATGCCAATATATGTCATGGTGTTGTAAGTAATAAACATACTCAGATTGAGAGGTGAGGCAATTGGTGCCACACAGATATTGGTTACTATTTGCAAAATTGTGATGACTAAGACTGACATACAACTCATGTTGGGAGTAATTGTAATCAATATTATCACTGGTGACAAGTACTCTTCCCATGCCCTAGATGGATATCAGTCAGGTTGAGAAATGTGGGCACCAGTGTCATGTAGAGGGATGATACCATATTACAAACCCATGATGTAGATTGCAAAACTTCCCATCTTGAGCATGATGTTCATCTATGTCATAGTATAGACCACCTGCAAGGCTAGGACATTGATGGATCTCACTGCTCTAAATGATATCAATGATCTTATTCATGCACATAACTCATACTTAGTCCAATCACAAAGTCAATAAATGTAGTGTATCTTGCAATTCATTCAAGAATTTGGAAAGTTTGTCATAGGACTTGGAGTTGAGTACTGAGTCAATAATCCATCAGTCATGTCCCCATAACTACACAATAACCATCTTATTTACCCACTCAAGTCCTATGATAGAGAATAACATACCAACCATATGATATTCATGGACACTAGACAGGATCACAAGTACATCTACTCAGCTACAGTAATCGCCAACTCCCGGCGCTCTGCACACTTTGCACGGATCCTCGCGAGTGCACTATTCTTTGAAGGGAGGCGCTCGCTCTCTGTATAGAGAGGGAATATCTGTCGGTTCCACCATAAGAGTAACTGTTCAACTTCTTCCTTCTCCTCCGGGTCACTCAACAGTTCCAGAATACTATTATAGAATCGTTCCGAGTCAGTCACAAGATCCGTGCGAGAGAATACCTGAGCCGATGACAGGGCAAATCGAGCCTACATGAACTCAGTATCACATCTGAAATGAGTGCGGCACCCCTCACCTGAGTTGCAACGTAAGCAATTGAAGCTTTCGTTACACTGCGCATGCCGTGGATGCGAGCATTACCGGAGCGAGTGGCTTTCGGTTCCTGGTCTACCGAGCTGGGAGACGTGAAGACATGTTTGTAGGCCTAAAAAAAATTAGCATCCAATCAAGTAAGCACGGGAAGACGAACACAAACTAAAAGCCCGCTACGAAGGAGCCCATTCCAGGGGTCTTCAGGGTCATACATGTAGTTAGCATAAACGAATATTGGCCACTGGTCTCCCGCAACCTGGATTTGTCCGTTGCGCAACTTGTCCTTGATCCTGTGCAGGCACTATGTCAGAACATCATTCAAAATGGTACCAGAAACGTACTCAGAATTTTGCCACTCAAGGCCAGCAGGGCAGAGGAGCGCTCCAGTGCGCTCATGGTGGAATCCGCGACCGGATTTCACGTTACGAGGGATATGTGGAGTAAGAGTCTGACCTTTGGGGGTAATCCAGTCAATGATGGCACCCTTCATCCCTTTCGTATCATCAGCGCGAGCACCGTTAGCACCTTTCTGGACCTACATACTATGGTCATTGAAGTAACGCAGCAGTTCATTAGGATCTCACCAGTTCGGCCGCAAAAATAACATCATCCTCCGAGGAGCCCATGAGTCGTGCTTCCAGCCCTGGCACCATCCTTAAGAGCTCACGAAATACAGAATACTCTTGGTCCTGCCTTCCGAGAATACAAATGAATCAGTTGACGGGTGAGAGATAGAGGTATTGAGCGCTACTTACTCGGCCGTGAGTGAATTGCGGCTGTTTTCCTCAATCTCACTCATAAGTATGATACCGTTAGTTAGCAAGGCTTGCACATTGCAAAACGCGTGAATCGCCCGACCGAAGTGCCGTCCGTGATGAACCAGAGGGTCCTGCGCAGTTCTGATCTGACTGTCAAAAAAGAGAATAACATGCTAGCGCGAGACGTACGGGCGTTTCCTCGGGCCTAGCTCAAGGGCATTCATCAGCGAACGCTTCCGTCCGCTACTCGCACTCTCCTCATCATCTGGAACAGTGGAGTCACGTCTGGCCTCACGCCGACCGTCATTCCGAGACATGGTTGTAAGAGCTGTAAGACAGTAACAGCAGAGAAGTGATCAGAGAAGGGTTGAGGATGACAGGAGAGACCAGTCGCCTTATATACCTTGACTGTTTGTAGGTGACAACGAAAAGTGTACTATAATGGGAAGTTCAGGCGAGATCCGATCGATCGGATCTCTGAATCTCGAGATTTGATCTCACCGTCTAGTCATCGTTTCGCCTAGGAAAAGGGACTCCGATTTGGATAAGTGAAAACAGAATGACCAGATCGCAGCAGTTCAGATATAGAGCTCGAGGGAGCTTCGACAAAAAGCACCCTACACTACATTCAATGAAAAAGGTGGGGTCAACGTCCTCATCACAGGTAAGCTGTTACTTTGACTGACATGGAGAGACTCGCCAGATTCAGGACAGCGACACGTATGGTGATGAGGTCATTGTGCAGGTTTGGGTACACCAGGTTTTCCGAGTTGTTCGAGTCCGCTCTACAAAGTACGAGGTCTTCTAGAATTACTTTGAGGTTACTACTCACTTTGTACTTCATCCGAAGATCCAAAGGAAGCGCTGAAGAATGATCCTCAACATCAAGAGAAGCTTCTTCTTTCAGAAGGCCCTGTTCAATACTGTTTTCCAGTATCTCGAGCTCCTGAAAGACGAGTTAGCAAGAAAAACGGAAGTCAAGAAGGAACATGCCTGTCGCAGCTGGTCGGTTTCAGATATTAGAAGTGTGTTCTCGACCTCCAACAGCTTGTTCCGCTGAGAGTCGGCGTCTCCTTCCGTAGTTCCTGAACAGTGTGCCTGTAAAATTCTGAGTACCAGTGTGTACAAAAACTTTTGAGCCGGGACAACACACTTGAGGCCCATGTTCTCTCCAGACTCGTATTTGGACAACAATGGCGATTTGATGTGGTCAGACAGACTGTTCACTGGCAGCTCTCGGTTCAGTTTTCTACAGAGGCTATGCACTTCTGCGATCCGTCGTCCAGAGCGATGCGCAATGACCGAACCTCTGCTTGTTCTTGTTCGAGCATAGAACGCCACCATGTATCCTGCAAGGAGAAATAAGTTAAGTTGGCATCACCGACTTCTGTGCTGCTCGCTTTCGTGTCAGGTTGCGAGATTGACTGAGAACGTTCAAGTTCATTTTTCAGATCCCGAATCTCGTCCATTGGCCGGGTTCGCTCCACGACGGCTTGCCGGGCTGCATCAGCGTCGTTGGCACCCATCTTAGCTGTCTTTAAAGAGGTCAGCGATTAAACGTGAATTAAAGACTCTCACCCACGGTGGCATCCGTCCGCAGGATCTCGATCGCGATCCTTCTCCGAAGCTTAACGATGCTCAAAATCCGAACGAAGACCTAAGATTGTTCCCTCCAGAGATGTGCTTTCCTGCTGGAGCGTTTCTATCCGGGTAATGAGCGTGGATATCGTAGATTCGGAAGTACCGATCGCGACAGCGCCTGTAGAGGATCGAGTCTGGGGAGGAGAGACAGGACGAGTATCATTCGAGTCGGAAACCGACGTCAAGTTGCCTAATAGCCGATTTATTTTATCTTGGAGGGTCAGATGGGATGCAGTAAGACCCAAAGAAGAGGGTGACGGTCTTCCTGGATGTGATCAGATTGTGCAGGAACATCGTCGAGAGAGTAAGTAGAACCAAAAGATATGGATCGTATGGGAGATGCGGGAGGCAGCATGGTGACAGCGCTGAGCACCCTTGGCTGGATGAATTAAGGGATGTTCTAGACTTCGCACCAGGCATAAGCAACCTATTCAGGGAATCAAGAGCTTTCGATGAAGCCATTTTGGAGGTGGTAAAAGGGGAGTCAAATGGTCGCGCATCACTATTCACATTGAAGGAAGTTGGAGAAGTTGGAGCTCTGAGGAGACATTCGGTATGGCGGAGACTAGTACGCAGATTCAATTGCCTGGCGGTCAGCCCAATATACTTGCAAACCCGAGAGCCAGACGTAATATGAGCCTCCAAGGAAGGTAGGGGGTGGGCCCGAGACTTTCCGAGGCCGGTAACAGGCTCGGACTTGCACGTAGCTGGTGTCGTGCTTGGTGTGACGCGGCCTGACATCCCCAGTAGATTTGTTTTACTGTCGTATGATGTGACTCGTCCAAATGAGGTAGAAGGAGTAATGCGTCCTGCACTGATAGAGTACGGGGGTGAACATGTTACACGTTCACAAAAGGAGGGCGTCGTATGACCACCCCGAGACGGAACCAACGATGGGGGACGAGCATTTGAGCCTACAGTGGGGGAGAAAGTTTTGTGGTAGCCACAAACACGCCGCAATTCGGACACAAAATATCGTTTCCTGCAGCGGTGTTGGTGAGTAAAGGGAATGTTGGCGTGGATCGGAAACAAAAGCTTCTTGAGATCGAAGACGCGTCAAACTTACCCGTTATCGGAGCCATCATTCTTGCCCTTGTCAACGAATCCTCCGCCGAGCTCCACCAGCCCAGATACCGGGCTTTCCGTCTATCTCGCCAACATACCTCAGAGTACCTTCATAACCAAGGGATTCGACCCTGACATTGTCACCGACCTCGAAGGGGCGGCCAGAGCGACAAATGCTGCGGGAGAACGCATCAGATTGGCGACTAGGGGGACGCGCGAATGGGGTTTTGACGCAGGTGGAAGACACCAATACGATGGAGGAGGGTCGACTGGTGACGGTGCGTCGACCTGATTGGAGCGCGGAGAAGGAAGACTTTGGGAAGGAGGAGGAAGGGGGATTATAAGTGAGATTGACGCGATGTTGTGCGGGATTGTTTGTTTGATAGCCTCAGCGAGTGTACGTGAAGCAAAGAATGTCTGCGACACCCACGATGAGTCCATGGAACGTCGCCCGATAGAGGTCGGCCGTGGATTGAATTTCCTGTACGTCCATGTCCGGATGTGCCACGCACAACCAAACACCCGCCACCAAACAGAGTTCAATCATGTTGGCTGGATTGCACCACAGAGGTTAGGACAAATAAGTTGTCGACAGCGAGAGTAAAACTTGCCTAACTGTCGGAGAAAAGGTACCATAAGAACGGCCTGGGCAATCTAGTATTAGTTCATTAAAAACAGCCTCAAGCTTGCTGAAATGCTCGTCTTGCGAGCCATGCCATGTTCGACGGGGTTTTGATTCTTGTTGAGCAAGATTACTAAGTATTGATAAGTGTCAACAAGTTGAGGTAATGAATTCATTGACTAGTACGAGTCACCAATCTGAGTCTGAGTCAACACCATCATCGTACACTGCGTACATCGTTTGAGCGTCCCCTGAATCGCCCTCTGACTCAAGCTCGGACTCGAAATCCTCCTCCGCAGAGCCGACCTCTTGAGCTTCCCGCTCCATTGCCGAGTCCAAGTCATCCCATTGATGAAGTGAAATCGGAGTATCACGGTCACCAGAACTCTCGCTCGTAGCCATACCATTACTTCCTGTGTAATTCTGAGACCGGGATGAGACGGACTCGGAGATCGCAGAAGACGAGGAAGATCGCGCGAGTGGCGAGTTCTCTCTCGTGAACGACTGGTTTTGACTCTGGGGGTCCGGGACATGCGAGTAGGTATGTCCGACACCGAGGCCCCAGTAGTACCTGAGAAACATATCGCGATCCACAAATCTGAAACGCATGCTATAAGTAAGTAGGAGAATAGATGCAAATCTGTCATACTTGTTGATGTAATAGAACTTCCAGTCTTCGGAATTTCGTGCAATGGGTGACATCGCAATTTGATCTGGACGATGTCTTCCGAATTCAAATGCCGGTATGAAGTGACAACTTCTCAATATATCCGCCGGGTCTATGAAATCAACTGCTGCAGGATCGTCCATGCAGACAAATCTGATGGCTTCAAGACCGTGTAGGTCTCGTTCCGGGACTCGTTCAAACCAACGCACATGCAGGAAGTCTATCCGTCGTGGTGCATAGTCCTTCATCCCGGGCCCAAGGTATTGTACGTTAGCATGATAAATTCCACCGATTCTGGCATAACAAAACCGCTGATGGTCGCTAGCGTCCTCTGGCGAGTGCAGCATCATGATACTACAGTGATCCGAGCCACATAAGACATGAGGGTGGAATCTCTTCAATCTCTTCACGGAGATTCGAACCTTATGCACCACGAACATGTATGATCCAAACCATTCCTAATTTATTGCTAGACGCTCAGTGCAGCCACAGTGCCTTACTCGCCTATCCCTGGCCGCCATCAACCATGCTACTAAGATATGTAGCAAAAGGGTCATCCGAGCTCTTGTGATCGATGATGGTTGGTCGTTTTCGAACATTTCCAATTCGGATATTTAATGTTTCCGTAGAAGACAGATTCTTCCTTCGCTCATTGCCCAGAATCGAGAACCGCAGTACTTTATTACAAGTATTCTACACTATAGCCGCAGGAGCACCACCGACAGACACTCTACCCCCATCTTTTCGACCGATTTCCCACCGAAACATTGCGGAACTCGTTGCAAAAGCCTCAGAAGACGCTGGCATTTGACATCGTGTCGTTCGACCCCTTCTCTAGAGCTCATTTCTATCAGCCGCAGATAGAAAAGCTATCCACACTACTCCTTCCCGGCGGTGCGCTCGTGCTCGGGCAAGACGCCAGTCCGTCAGCTCGAGAATCCTCCAGCCCTGTCGACCCTCTCCATAGCTATTTTCCTCCAGGTACTCGGTCCGTTGTCTTCAAGTGCGCTTTGAAGGAAAGGCCACTCGAAGCAGTGTTGAGCCAGATCCCATACCATTCTTTTTCAATAATCGATGTTACGCGGCCACATCAGATGCGAATTCTGCGGTACTCGCTGTTTTCCGAAATTGACATTCAAGACGCGCTCCGAAACCTAGACATCAACCGCACGGCCGAGCTTTGGGTTATTACGTTGGTAGGATCGGATTCAGACGGGGCTCGTGGCTTGATAAAGACCCTCAGACACGAATTTCTACTCTCAGAAATCAACTCGAATTACCTTCATGCAAGCAGGTTTCGAAGAAGAACACGTTGGGGTGGCTCAACAACTATCTTGCGTCGCTGGAATTGAACTGGAGCTCGTTATCACCGCAGAGCTGGAGGTGTTAGTCCCTCGGATTGTCGAGCTCCCAGGGCCGTCCTCAATAGCTTACTCCACGTACTCACCGACGACGGCACGTCTTGCCTCTCCGGATCACATGGAAATCTCAGTACTGATCAACAAACCCTTCGTTGGTGGCTTGTACGGCGTAATTGGTTGCATTGTGGATGCCGAATATCCAGAGGAGAAGAACACAGGAGCAAGCTTGGTGACCACTGTTGCATACATCGAGGACGTCAATGATTCAGCTACAAGAGTCACAGTGCATAGAACCATGGTATTTCAACTTGGATCTGATAACGTAGACCTGGAGCTTCTTTCCGAGATCTTGCCGGCTTGCTTGATCGCTGGGTCTGTCCTCGGTTCGCGTTATCTCAGCGCCGGCGCGGGAGCTTTCCATACCGCGTTGTCTTGGAAGGCGTAGATTCGGATCACGGAAAAATGTTATTTCAAGCCTTCCTATGTACGGAGTGTCAGCGTATCGTCTCCCATCATGCCTACCCGGTCGACGTTCTGAAGCTCCGATTGACCGCAGACGACATCCTGATTTCCCATTGCCCAAAGGAAGAGTCCATCCTTCAAGTTTCCACAGTCGTTCCGGGCTCTGCTCGGTATATTTACTGGAACGAATGCCATGATGCAAGGCGACGCGTTCTGTACGAGCCTCAGCTAGTTGCGGAGATACTCCGATTCGCGGTGGACAAGGTGGCAACTGTAGAATGGGAAACTCCAAGGCCCACACTTACACGGCCTCCTTTGAATGTGTACCCGCAATCAGTCATTCCAGACGCGCTCTTCGACTCCGAGCAGATTTACGTACTTCTCGGTGGCATAGGTTCACATATATCTGTATGGATGTACGCGGTAGGTGTAAATCAAAGCTTTTGTTTGAGTGACTAATGCATTCACTAGAGGGGCGCTCGTCATCTAGTCCTCACTTCTCGTTCTGGGTGAGATTCGCTGAAACAAGCTGGAGACAAACTTGCAATGTGGATGCTTCATTACGTGGAATCCAAACCCGATCTCACGTTGACCTTGCATACCGCCGATGTTTCCTCGGAGGATGCACTCCTGAACGTTTTCTCAGGAGCATCTCGCAGGATAGCCGGCTGTATGCTCCTTACTGCAGTTCTTTCCGACGCGAGTTTCTTTCATCAGACGGAGGCGACATTTACCCCATGTCACGTACCAAAGAGTCACGCTTTTAGAGCACTGGAACGATGCATTGAACTCGACGAACTAGACTTTGTCATAGGATTTTTGTCCGCCTCTACTTTCGGGAACATCGGTCAGACCAATTATGCGAGGTATATGTCTACCACTCGTTGCAGGTGTGTTCTGACAAACTGCTTACAGCACTAATACAGCACTAGAAGTGAAATGCGCAAGTATGCAAACACGTTCTCTATCGCTGTGCCTGCCATAATCGACACAGCCTCAATTACTGGGAAGAAGTTCAGCTCTTCTCGCCATCGACCACTTCAAGCATCTGATTCCGTGGGCATTCACTGCGAGAGGTAAGTCCGTGTCTGGTTCACCCATCCTGCTGAGGCGAATGCACTTCTGCATGTAGAACTTTGTGATTGTATCGAAGATAGCCTTCATAAACTCAGGGACGGACCGTTCGACGTGTACATTCCTGACTTCGAACTACCAACTCATTCCACAGCTCACCTACTCTCGTCGAATATCACCTCGCCAGCCTTCATTAAGCGTGGTCCTACACTTGACCCCCACACCCCTCTAGCGAGCCAATTGTATATATTCAACTTGTTTGGGGAGACACCATACGAGAGTTCACATGCCGTAGTGAGCTGCGGTGTGAAACCGTGGTTTGACGCATTATCGGACCCCGTGGCGCTGGAAATAGACGGTGGCGATAGTAAAATGGGTAAGTTTTTGCCCTCCATGTAATTCATACTCCACTCATCGCAACCTAGGGACCTCTATTTGGAAAAAGAAGTTCACAAATCTGACTTGTTGCATCTACACCTTTAATAAAATGTGGAGATACCAGAGACGCATCTCCTTATCGTCATTCAGCAGGTCGTCGAACAAGTGTGTTGGCTTTTTTTGTGTTTGACGCGTCGCTGACTCTCGTCCAAGGCACAGACGATGGGACAAAGGCCGAATATATCTCATATACCCGCAAAACTTCTGAATGACAACTTTTTCCTCGACACTCTACATGGGGACGTCGACTCGTGGATCAAGTCTATCCAAGCGGTCACCAAGCTTACGCGTAACGTATCATCCGGGACTGCTTCGTAGGAAATCAATTTCTGGCTGAGCCTGGAGAAAGCGTTGGAAGGAATTGAGGCACGATGATGGACAGAGGAGTGAATATCGTGATGGAATGACTACAGAATGCGAAGCAGTTCCATGCGATAGTCAATTTCATCGCCGACACCAGTTTGAATGGTTCCACGCATCTCGGTGAGGAACCAATGAGTACACTTGTTAGAGGTGTGCGGCTGATCCATCCATCAAGTAGTCCACAAATGCAGCCAGCTGATGAAAGAATTTCCGTTGAAGGAACTTCTCTCAGCCAGACGTTGACAAGATCCAAGGGTCACTTACGATAATTTTCGGATCATATCAATTGCAAACTCAAACTCACCTTGTCCGATCTGACGCGCACTGCCTCTCGTGGGACTGTCCCCTGAGATTTCAACGATCAATTGCTATGCGTGTTAATATCTCATCGGTTCCCGTATACGTCATACGATTGATTACTGCGTCAAACTGTGAACATTTTTCACGCGTGGGACGATCTCATCAGGTAATTCACAAATGTGGCTCGCGAAGTTACGAGACGCTCAGAGACTTCCAGCTCATTCCAATCGAGGTTGCGCCTGCGCACGCAAAATTGTGAGAACGGACAAGGTATTTAGAGGATTGGAGAAAACAGCACGAGCAACTTGCGGTCATGACAGGTCCCACGAAGGTGTTAGGCGGTGTTACCAAGGAGGTTGGAGGGATGGATATGGAAGAGGAGGTGAAGGAAGCGTACGAAGTGGTGAAACGGATTGATGTCTTGAATGTCTCTGTCGGTGAGTTACTTGCTTGATTCTTGTGTGCTTCACCCGAAGACGGTGCGTCGATTCGTAGCGCAGAGGGCACTGAAATCTGGGTCGCCACCGAGAACGCGTATAATAAACGGGTCGCAAGGGTAGAGAACAAAATGTGTCATTGCAAGGCTACGTGATGGGCTAGGTACGGCATGGAGTGCAAACGAGATGTTCGGAGCATCCTCCAAACTTGACGCTCTTTTCATTCAACCCAAGGTTTGGCCCTGTATTTATGTCATGTCATGGTATGTACATATGGCTGACGTCGCTTATCAGATTCGAGGTGTACCAGCTCAACTCATTGACTCCGTAAAAGAAGACATCAAGCGCCTGCACGATAACTTGAAGGTCGTCAAAGAACGAGTTTTCTTCGAACCATGATCCTGACATCTTTTCAGTTCAAAACTCAGTATCGGTTCAACTCAGAGGCATATCACATGTGTTTGGGTAAGGCAAATCGAGCGCCAACTTTTGACCTATATGAAACGTGTCGAAAGTGTCCTCGGAAAAGGATGGGGGCTCTACGCCGAAGGTCAAAAGCTGCAATCAGAATCCACTGCATTCCGTAGGAAGCTCGACACCTGCCCCGTGTTCGAGGCTTGGTTGCACGACTCATCAACCGACGGGATATGGCCGTTAACGGTCGACTATTTGAGATCGTTCGATTGCGTGGTAGAGGGTCCCCACTGGTGGTCAACTTCTACCAGCAGACAATAACACTATTCGAGGATGTGCGAAATCGGCTATGGCTCAACTTCGGAACAAGCGCCTCACATGATCATCAATATGGCGAAGGATGCCAAGAGGGTGTATTCTCATGCCGTTCCTCTGATGGAAACGGTGAGGACGTACGGGCAAACATTGGATCTTGTGGAACACAACCAAGGGATTGAATGGCTCGTCACCAAATACCGCAATGAAACCCAGAGGATGGTCGCAAAAGGTACATTCTTCCGCGGCTCCTACGTGCATGACTGACACTCCTCAGGGATGAGTATCTGGTGGGCCGTTGGCACACATTACTGATCGTCTCCCTATTCCTTCCCCTTTCTGAATCTCTGCACTGCATTCCAATGGTTGCAGTCGAAATATGTAAATGCATATAGAGTACGATACACGCTTGTACTATTACCTTTCCTTTTCCCTCATCTCTCCCGCAATCATATGCCTACTTACGTTTTTTTCGTGAGCATTCGTTAATGTCAGACAAAAAACTTACCTCATAGATCTAATCTGACACGCGGCGCTAGCCAGTGCGCCACTAGGAGGCGCCAGCCCTTGGAACAGATTTATTCCACCTTTCGACACTATGCAGTACTAACATGGCACTAATGCCGTTGTACTAATAACAAGCTTCCCGACGCCCACTAAACTGTGAATCCGTCAAGGTCAAGTTTTCCCCTTCGGAACCAGCGCGATACTACTATGCCCGACCCATTCAGTCAAACATGTGTCTGCGGTCGTACGTTCACTGATCTCGGAGGCTTTACCAGACACGAAAAAGGTTGTCGCAAGGGCAAGAAAAGATTGTCTAATGCACTCAGCAAGGCGAGGGAGGTGCTTCAAGCCAAGAGAGTTAGATTGTCCCTGTCAACTTATCCAACCGTCGATCAAGGGGTGACGAGTAGCAGCGACAAGGTCAAGTTGAGGTATGGCCAGGACGATGCCAATGAGCAGGTGGCCACCCCACAGGTATGATATCGCCAGATAGTTCCACCACCTTTCCTAACGCTATCCTTTTCAGAGTGTCTCAAGTGTGAATCAGGATGAAACATCGCACACCAGCGCTGGCAAAGAACACGCTGGCGCTTCAGCTTGCTTGGATGTACGTATTTTCGTCGTCTAAAAATAACCTTAGCAACTTTTGATACCCTAGGATGATATACCACTTGCGCAACGTCGCCCACGCAGGGCACGTCGATTGCCACTGCGTTTTCGGGACATGTTACCCGAACCACCACCACCCCTTCCCCCACCAGAATTGGTCAATCTACCGTCACCAGCGGAACCAGAACATCGTAACTCGGGCCACCTAGGAACAACCACGATGTCGTCCAATCCATCTACTTCATTACTGCCCATACCTCGGCCTCTAGTTAAAGTCTATAGAACGCTTACGAACAAATTCGGCCTGCTTCGGGCCTACTCTATGCAGAATTTTCCGTCGCACGACCCAGACGACCCGTATTCAATCGAGCACGCGCCGCAACCGACTAATCGAGGTGCCGAAAGTCTTGGAACTGTCAACCTGTTCTACCCATATCCCAATGAAAACGCGTTGCGCTTGGGTAACTGGTATTGGAATCAAGGGGCGCAGAAATCCAGAGAGAACTTTAAACAGTTGCTCAGTATTGTTGGGAACCCTACATTTAGTCCAACCGACGTATCTGGAGTTCCGTGGGATTCGATTAATAGGAGGCTTGGCGATCAGGATCCTGACGAAAGCTCGGACGCTCCTGAGTGGATGAGCAGTGACCGCGGGTGGAAGTCCTCTCCGGTGACTATCTCGGTCCCATTCCACAGCCGCTCCGCCAACCCTGGGCCCAAATTATACACCGTACCAGGGTTTCACCACCGCCCTCTGATTTCCATCTTGGAAGAGAAACTCAAGGATCCCGCCCAGGCTGCCCATTTCCATTACGAACCGTACGAACTTCTCTGGCATCCACCTCACCGGAACCGGGATGTCAAGGTGCACGGTGAATTATTCACTTCTAGTGCGTTCCTTGATGCCCACAGAGAGCTACAAGAATCACCTTCAGAACATGGTTGTGAATTACCTCGCGTTGTTGCTGCTTTCATGTTCTGGTCAGATGCGACCCAGCTCTCTACGTTTGGCAATCAGAAACTTTGGCCACTTTATGTGTATTTCGGAAATGAATCAAAATACCGTCGATGTCGACCGTCGAACAACTCGTGTTCTCATGCTGCCTATTTTCAGACTGTGAGTAATAATAGGGCTATCTCACTCTCTCACTCTCTCACTGTGCATCATTGCAGCTCCCTGATGAGTTCAAGGATTTTGTGATGACTAATTCTGGAGGTAAAGCATTAAGTGGCGTTATCATGACCCACTGCCATCGAGAATTCTTCCATGAGCAATGGCGAATTCTTCTAGACGAGGATTTTATCGACGCATATAAGCACGGCGTTGTGATCACTTGTTGTGATGGTGTAAAACGTCGTTTCTATCCTCGTATATTCACCTATTCTGCTGACTACCCGGAAAAGTTCGTCCTTAGAGCAGATAGCTCAAGTCCGGGCCCGCTAACTTCCATTTGTTGACAGAATTCTGGTAGCGTGCCTACGCAACCTTGGTGCCTGCCCTTGCCCTCGCTGCAAAATTGGGTTGGGTGAGGTTCAGGACCTTGGCAGTGCGAAAGATATGCACAATCGACAGCTTCTCCGCCGATTTGATAACGATGATCGTGTTGAGAAAGTATGTGCTGCTCGAAACCTTATCTATGGGGGCAACTATGCGATCTCAACCCCTCAAGTTGAGGCCCTCCTCAAACCGGAATCGCTTGTTCCAACACTAGTGAGTGGTTACCTTAACAAATGGTTGGTTTTATTGCGAACATTGTCGCACAGAATGCATTTTCCGACAAGCTCCGTCTTTTTGGTTTCAGTCTATTCACTATGCTAGTAGTGGACCTTCTCCATGAGTTTGAGTTGGGGGTTTGGAAAGCTGTCTTTATGCAGCTTCTTCACATGTTAGAGTGCTTGGAAGAGAGCAAGGTACACGAGCTTGATCGGAGGTGAGTCTTGTGTCCATATGCAATGCACCCATTTCACTCTGCTTGCAGATATCGCCAGATCCCAACATACGGGCGGGATACCATTCGCCGCTTTTCTCGGAATGCATCAGAGATGAAGCGTACCACGGCCCGTGACTTCGAGGATCTCTTACAGGTTGGTCATTCAATTTGTTACATTAGAGTGATTTCTAAGTCAATTAGTGTGCCCTTCCTGTATTCGAAGGACTTTTTCCGGAGCCGCACAACTCATCAGTATCTCAATTACTCTCAATCCTTTGTTATTGGCACGGATTTGCGAAGCTTCGGATGCACACAGACGAGACACTCCAGATCATGGAGGACATCACTGTCTCCCTTGGCAGAGAACTTCGTGCATTTAGTACTACTACCTCCCCTGCTTTCCCAACCCGTGAACTTCGGCGTGAAGCCGAGTGTCGACAGCGCCGACAGCAGCGATCTACGGCGGCCTCCAAAGTAACGGTGTCACGTCAACCAAAAACATTCAACCTCCAAACATACAAGCTGCACGCCCTAGGAGATTACGTATCCTCGATTAAGATATTCGGGACTACCGACTCCTACTCAACACAACCTGTGCGAGACTTCATTTTGGTTGGACTGAATTCTTACCATTTGCTTTCAGGGAGAACGAGAGCATCGTGTTGGGAAAGGGAGGTTTCTTCGAACCAGTCGCAAGGATTTCCTTCACCAGCTTACTCGAATCGAAAGGCGGCAGTCACGCATACGCCGTATTTGCGAGAGGGCGGATGTGTCGCATCAAACTTTGTCGGAACCTGTTCCCAGCGATCCAAGGAAGCACTATCAGATCGGAAGATCGCAAAATCTGCCTGTCAATATCCCCCTTTTTTTGCGAGAAAACTCCAACGACCCAATGGTCAAGGTGAGTCATGAAGTTTGTTCGTCGGTTGAATATGTCTTAACGTAGATATAGGACTTTGTACTGAAGCTCAAGCGCCACCTATTGCCTCGCATTAAGGCGCTCCATTCCTTGGATTTCGAACCAGACAACACAAACCCATCGCAGATCCCAGGACTAACTGATGGCTTTGGTACACTGGACAGTCAGCCAGATCAGGTAATATTAAAGAATGATCGCATCTACCGGCACCACATCCTTCGAATCAACTACACGACTTACGATGTACGCCGCGCCGATGACGTCCTCAATCCGAATACCGACTCTTAAATTAACATTGGTTAAAGGTTGGAGGACACATGTTTCATTGTTCCGGTTCGAGATGGTTGCATGCTCAATGATCCTAAGGATGGAGAAATCAATTGGGGATGGTATTCCGAAAGACTGATGGATTATTCCATACCTTGTGTTCACAGTCTTCGCTGGCACAAGTAAATGTCGCTGCACAGTGAATCCATTCAACGTGCATATTGCCTTCCCGTCTGCGGTCATAATTGTCAGATCACTGACAATGCTATTAAGAGAGCAGTCGAGTCTTTATTCGATATCATGAGCTACCAGACTCACCGGGCGGCCACCGTATCATAGTCGCATGAACATACAAACTCTCAAAAGAGTGGTGTACACGGCCTTCATCAAATAGCTCGATGATTTCCAAATGTGACGGTAGGTAGTATGCGTTTGGATCGGCATTCAAAGTATATGAAACGTGGGCCAATACGTGGAAACAGGCATCGAGGACCGTTGGGTGAATGATTTGTTGCCCTGACTTGTCAAGCAATGAGTTGAGGATGTCTTGGTCACCTCTGAGAGTGGAAAAGAGTGACAAACCTGGGTGAATCCTCTGAATTTCCTCTGACCTCGGCCAGAGCTTCATTGTTGCCAACGTAGACTCGTTTAACCTTGCGGAAGTAGGGTCCGTACTGAGCAAAGTACTCCAAATCTGCATAAAAGTCTACATCCTCATCAGCGTAGGTTAAGTCAAGCGGGAGAAGAGCCAACCCACTCTCCGATGGTGTCTAGAAGCTGGCATCGTTGCATTACTTCATTGAAATTTGTCACCGCATGCGGCCGAGCAAAGGTCCGTACTCATGAATCCATTTACACGGGTATATTTATGATCCGTGGTAACCTAGAGCGGCAATTGGCATTTCTGAAGAATGCAACACTGAAAGGAACCGCGTACCTCAGCTTTATTCGAAGCTGCCACAGACCGCAGTGATTCCACGGACCGACCATCGACCCTTAGATCGATGGGTATTGGGTCCTCGGCCGTGAGCGAAAGGATGCTGATAAAGCTCACATCCCACAAGGTTCGCGCCCCAGCTTCAAATACTTGCGGAGAGTAGAGATCTGTATATCGCCATCATCATTCGGTACATTTCTGGACCCACCATTGCTAGAAACCCTGCAGCCGCCACAACTGGCTCTTGGTTTATGGCATGTTGAGCTAGCTCTGGGTGAGTGTTTGCGTTCAGAAAAAGGTCGGGAGGGTTGAGGGGTTCGAGTCGCGGTCCAAATTGCTTTTGGACGACACGAGAGTATCTGGGAAGGTGGAGCAATTTTCTTAGAAAATGGGTCTGGTGGTATATTTGTTTTGCGACCCGTCCGGGAAATTCCGTGTAGCTCGTTCAAGACCGAGAGTTGACGAAGCGTAGTCAAGAGTGCAACATGTTCACCATGTTCAATGGAGGTCTTCTCCCTGCGCATTGGACAGAGCACAGAAGCTTGCGCACCCATTTCTGGGATATAAGTCAACAATTGAGGGTGGGGACCTAGTTCCACGAACGTTGTGGAGGTGGTCCCGCAGGACACTACCAATCGTTTATGAGAACAGTAGAGGTTTCCTCGTATTCCTCCAAAAGTATTCCACAGTAAATGCCTCGCAGAAACCACCAGTGCATTTAGAATATGTGGTCACTTGAGAATGCAGCCATGAGTTGGGAGCGAATACTTCCAAGATACCGCTTTCAAGTTGATCCTGACGGAAATCCATCAAAGACGAGTGGACAGCGACCCGCGTATGAAGCTGGCGAGCAAAATGCCCAGCCTTTGCCGCGGCATTTACCGCACATTTCACACAAGATCTTCATGACCAGAGATGGTGACCGCTTCATGCCCATTGAAACAAGCTACTTCAAGGATGCCACCTTGCCCTTCGGGATATTCTGCGCAGGTGGACAATACATCATCAATGATAGCATGTGCTCGAGCAGCAGTGCATCCAAGCGCAGCCATCGAACCTTGCAAATGCTCCCAAGCACGAGCAAGGGCTATCGTAACTTCGAGAGCAACCTCTTTGGGAGCGGTACCAGAAGTATACAGTAACGCAGTCTCCCCAGCTGAATGGCCCACCAAAACGTCAGGGCAGATACCAAAGCCACCGAGAAGATCGAAAAGAGCCATTTAGACCATCACCAGCGCGGGTAACGTGACGGAGACGGGCCACACGCCAGAAAGTGACGAGAGTGAGATGTTGTCAAAGAGACTATAATCCTCAATCATAGATGTCCCGGTGGTCCACCAAAAATGGCGGTCTAGGATGCGAATAGTGTCCCTGAAAACAGGAAATGTCTGGAGTAGCTGGAAACCCACTGAACAGAAGGTTAGAACAAATTCCCAAACAAGTAAGCCATCTTACTGTCAATATGCTCTGCTCCTCGACCTGCGAACACGAATACCAAATGTGTTTTCACTCAAGGAGTAAGGGTCGGCGGAGGAAATTCTGTGCTTACGCGCTCGGCACTCGCAGGATTGAGGATACAGAAAGTTCTCCAGGTCAATTGCCGTGTTCTGCGCCCGAATATAGTAGAGATGAGGAGTGACTGATCCCTTTCCCGGTCAGAAAGTTCGCCGAGCGTTGAAGCAGTAGCAGCGCAAGACTTTGGAGACAATCCACCAGCCATCAAAAGAACGAGTTGGAGGCGCTCCATGAGAATCTCGTTGCTCGTGCTCAGATGTGTTGGGATGACTTTCAAGCGCGACGTGTCCATTCAAACCCCCAATTCCTGAACTGTTAATCAAGACCAGATATTTCCCGTCTGTGGGACGTGCACCAAGTTTCGTAGACTTCGTAGGGACTTCAAGCTTGAGGCCTCCCCAATTAACGGCAGGACTGCGAACGTCTAGGTTGGCGGTAGCAGGAAGGATACCTAATTCGAATAGGAGACAAACCTTGCATAGCGACGGAAGGAAGGTAGTGATTTCAAGGTGGCTATAAAAGGGAAAGGAAATGAAGCGACCGAGTAGAGGAGGGATTTAGCAGATTCTTTATGCAATGTTGCTCTTCACACTACCTATAATAATAGCATCTTCACGTTTGAAGGCCTCGCCAGCCCGGCTACACTCCACGGGATCACCCACAGCAGTACCTGTAAACACCCAGTTGAATAAGGTAACCCACGATGTGATCCAACTCAACCTGACCAGTGGCGTGCATCTCAATGAAGCCCACATCTTCGGGCCGTTTCTCAAGCCCCTGACAAGCACGACGCATTGCATCCATCTGTGAGAAAGCAACAGGCGCATATACAGGAGCTAAAAGACCAGATAAATCGATTCCTGTGCCAAGAACCTGTTCCAAAAATTGGAAACGGGATTCCCAGAAATCAGGGGTTTACCCAATCACATGACACAGATTGCAACGCACAGTCCCATAAATGTGATCCCCATTCTCCACAGCTGCAGAAAGCGATTTGATAACAATCGCAGTGGCACCTTCTCTAGAGAATCTATAGAAGAGACAGTACATGATCCCAATTATAGGCAGTATGGATATTTGCGTACCCGTCAGCCCTCGCATCGAATGGTTTACACTTGCCATCAGGGGCCAAGATAGAGCATTGGCTGTATTGTATGAAGTCTACCAGTCTCAGGCTGACCAATACCTCAGGTTTGAGCACTCCAAGCGGCATTATGCTTACCTTGCGTTCAGTTGGCAGGCGCGGCTTCACGTTCCCTTGTGGGAAGCGCTTGCACCGCGAGATGAGTTGCGGTCAGGCTTGAGCTACAAGCTGTATCCACAGAAACCGATGGACCTCGCAAGTCAAGATGATACGAGACTTTATTCGAAATCATGCATGGAATCCCGGCAAATGACCCGCGAGCCTCGTATTCGTCCTAATCTCGTGGAATCAGCAAGAATTATCGCAGGTGCATGCACAAACCGACTGGTTCCACAATGCTAAGGATGTCGAAAGCGGTTCCAACCGTGTAGCACCCTACATTGCGCCTACGATAGTCAATACTCGAATCCAGCAGAGAGAGAAAGGCTAATTCGATGGGTTTTCTTGTATTGATGGCCATAGCTTTGGCGTCCGAGGTGGTCCATCATCCCGATGTCCTTGAGTGGCCAAGTGCAGAGCCATGCCAACTGCACAACGGATGGAGTCGCCGCAGAGAGAGCATGCAGAGAGAAGACTTACGCATTGATATCGAATCTTTCGGCGGGAATGTCTTCATAGGATTCACCCTTATTTCGAAGAAAGTCTCCGAATTCGTGGTAACTGAGATTATGGTCTGCATAAGCTCCACTAGGAAGTTCCGCCTGGATTCCGACCTTCAAATATGGTGAGTTGGATAAACTACCTGAAGTTCATCAGTACTGACGATTGCGATGGACATTGGACACAGTGAGGCTGAAAAGGAGGAAGTCGGACCTGGCCCAGATATATAGTCTCCTGAAGTCAATTATTAGGAGACAGAACCCGTGTAGCTAATAAAAACACAATCAGCTAGCTTGAACTCAGATTTCATGGGAGATTCCTCATACCCGTTGTTCAAGTCCTACTAAGTTTCTTTGCGCCGGATGTGCTTCAAGTTCCACTGAGGGACATGAAACTACTATGTAGTTATTGGCCAAATGAAACCTATTAAGCACAGCCATCATTCTCGGTGAAGTAGTGAGCGACTTAGACAGTACCTTGAAAGTTGGAATCCTTAGCATGCACATGCCCTGAAGTCCAAGAATTTTTCAATTTGAGCCCAGGGACGCTTGGGAAATAGCTTCACAATGTGAAAGGACGTGTGGGGGCCGGAACTCTTGGCAAGCTTAATAGCCTAGAGCCAGGAGTCGTTCAATTGCTCAATTGTCTGACGCAAATAAATTGAGAGTCAGGCACTCGAAGCTATCGGAAACACCCGAACTCCGCCGAGTGCGAGAGACAAGGCTCATTGACCCACATCAACTCATTTAGCGGCACATCGAGATCCTGTGCGAGCCCCAACGCAACTTCGTGTGATATCCCACTTCTGAACGTCGGAGGTCCATCCAACTTGTCTATCGCACTTGTTCTGTGCAGCGCTCGTATAAAGGTCAACTCGGCAATCTGCGACGTCACTTGAGTATTGGCTTGACAACCACGACAGAACGTCAAGAAAACGCGAGCGTACTTACAGCTGCATAAATGTGGATCTGGCCAATCTCCATGTCCGTGTATTCACTTGGTAACTCAAACCGAGGATCGTGTGGTCGTGTCTCATAATCGTCTTCTTCCAACAACACGCCCGGGATGGCCAGTAGTCTACTCAACGGAGACGTCGCAGGGCGAAACAACCATTGGGAAACCTGGCACAATGAGCAACTCTGGACGACAGGGCAAAATCGGTACTTGGGCGTACCTTGATAACTGTCTGTGCACTTCCACTCTTCTTCAAGAAGCCCGATTTTCGCCGCGTCTTATCCCGTTCTTCTGGACCTCGGAGAAACATTCGCAAGTCACTCTTGGACGAATTAGTCGATGCCAGGAACGCAGCAATAAGAATGGGTTTGGAGATCCGTGGGAGGTGGTCCGCTTTAAAACCAGACACCGATGTCGTCTTCTTTGAAGGTCTATCGTCATTTGATTGACCTGGGGCATAATCGTTCTTCACTGCCCAGTTGGCCCCATTGCGGAGGTAGGGATCGGGTGGGTCGCATCGAATGATAAGACATGGATATATTGCGGAAGGCAGATACGACTCCGAGCCTTTTCAGGATATCCGCAGTAATGGGGAGGTGAAGGACAAAACGCCAGAATAGATTGCTAGACTGACCCTGTTTGACCAGAGGGTCAACGTCGACATAATATAGATTGGGAGATGCACCTAGGGCAGGCCGGATATCATCCCAACTCACAGATGAGAAGAGGATAACCAAGACGTTTGTTCGCGACTGTATGAATGTTGTTGGAGTGAGTAAATAGACTAGAGAAGGCAAATGAACCGACTGACCAGTTCAGCTAAACGGGATAGAGGGACGACTAGCTCTGGAGAGTTTCTCAAACAGCCTCTCTGCCCTCTCAAAATCACCATCGATGGCTCTTGTTCGTTTTCGCGAGCGACCGCCTTGCCCTTCCCCTTTCCCTGCCATCTCGAAAGATCGCCCGTATGCTCGAGACGTAGCCTCCTGACTCAGAGCCCGTGCAGAAAGCTATTGATGCTGTCGTTGTTTTTGAGTGTCATCCCCAGGCCACACTGCCTGAGGCCTGACGGCTGTGAATTGTGAGTAAGAGTCTTAAATCACGTGTTTCCCTGTTCCTTTTTGCACCTGTAAACGACAGACTCCCAGTTACCCAGGACCGATCGCAATATGCGGAATTAACCTCTGCATAGGAAAGCAGTTCTTAGATGCGGCAAAATTATACGATCCAGACCGTCGATAATAGCAATGATTTCAAGACTCCCATTGGATGCGAACTCACTTAGGGCATGCATTTACCAGCCAGCCTATGCGTAAGAATTTAGCGCGAACGTGACATAATTTGTCAGGTTACTGATTCACCGAACCGAAGTTAATTACATTGACCCCGTCATCAAGCAAGCTGTGTCCGAAAGCGTGCATAGTATACGTACATTGATTGATCTCCACGGTAGAAGAGGACGTGCGGTTGGCATTAAGTATACCTCGGACACGATGTCATTCCCCAGTGAATGTACAAAGCCGATAACTGTCACTGGCAAGGCCAAGGAAATGGTCATCGTATCTATTAGAGCACTCGGTTCTCCACTCATATCATAACGATCTAGGACTCGGATTGGCACGATGTCGTAGAACACTATCAAGGTATGCCAGTGTGCCATGACCCAACCATGTCCTGTTTGAAAAAAAAATGGACGAGCAATTTCACAGACCACTTCGGTTATTTTACTACATTCCGCGTTTCTGAAGAGACTGAAACTATGGATGACGGTTCAAGTTAGAGTGATCCGGAAGCAATCTCGGGTAGTAAGTGGGTTGTTCAATCTAGTCTACATAACTGTATCATCTGAATGGCACCATCGATAGTACGATCAGGTGAATGGGAAAGGAATGGGTAAGGGAAGATCCCTCAAACTTAAATGGATAAAAATAAAAATATTCTTTTTAGATAAGTCATTGCCGGTCCTCTCCGAGTAGCGCTACTTCAGTGCGCTGAAGAATTTAATCCCGGCAGGATTGAAGCAATAATAAAAGTACAATCTACCCACATCTACTACTCCCACGTTACAACTAAGATGAGAGACATTGGTAACCAAGGTAACCAGGTCATAGTACGCACTTCAACTCCGCGCCATTGCCCAATGTATTGCACTAGTACTAACGAAATTAATTCCCAGAGCAGGCGATAAGTTGCACAAGTCATAGTGTGCAAAATCTCACGGGAACCAGCCAGACACATGCCTGCACATCGGAGTGAGGTCGCTGAATATCACTATGATCTCCTGCGGAAATTCCTGCGGCTTGTGGAGAGCTGATAATAAGTGTGAAGGATGATGAGGCCATTGTACAATTCCTTCGCCGGGGGGGGGGGGGGGTCGATACACGCCTGAACGTTTACGGCGCCACTCAGTGGAAGGCCTCAAGGTCACACTGGCAGGTGCGTCATGCACACTCATTTTCTGACACGAGTTTCCCCTGTTTTGCGTCCTCTCTAGACTTGTCCATTTGTCCGAGCAACGTAAGAAACGTACGTTGCACCCTTTTGCGACAAATTAAGATGTGGCGTTTATTTTTCATGCCTTTTCCAGAACACGTACTCCACTGCATTGATGATCGGGGAGTTACCATTGCGGAAGACCTCAATATAATATTACTAGTACTATGTGAATGATAAGGGTGTTTTAAGTTCCCTACTACAACTTGTGCGTGCGTGAAGTCACCGAAGGATTGACTCAGTTGCCACTTGCATTCGTGATCTTCAAGTTGTTGTGGACGCTGTCGTCGTCTGCCTGCCGTGGCAGCTATCGCGCGATTCCCACCATTCTGAAAATTTGAAGAGTCGGAAATTCGATTATACACGCCTCCGGATTTGAACACCCAATTCAATGTGGCTAGCAAGAGGTCCAATGGAACAAACCTGACAACGGCCAAGGAAAGATTCTACGTGCAAGGCGGGGGTAGAACCGAGTCGAGTCTTCCAAGTGGACTAGCGGACTAGAGCACAGCATGACAGCAGCTGGCACTGACGAAGGCGAAGTGGGGAGGCATGACAAAGAGGGTTTCGGTGCCTATACTAGCCCAACGCTGAGCGGTGGGTTGAAAAAAAAAAAGAGAGAGAGAATGGGTTGCGATACTATGAAGAAACCCCCACGAGTTATCCAAGGATTCAGTTTCCTTCGCCTGAGTGATGAAGCGAATGCGCCATTCCTCTCCACTCCCTGCTCAGTCGCAAACATTTGGTCTCATGTCTAGCCTGCTTCCTGCCGCTGCGTCTTCGTCGTGCGTCTTCATTGACTCGTCTTGGCTATAGTGTCTTCGAAGAATCCACCCCGTGAGGTTGGGGAGTGTGGTAAGATGTTGATACGATTACTGGAAGGTAGAGTGAGTCAGGGAGTTGAACAGACAAGACGAAAATCCAATGCAGGATGCCATAGGTAGCGACTTGATGCACCAACAGAACAGCACGGTACGAACTCATCACGCAGATTGCCACCTCTGATTCTGAGTTAATGTCAAACTCTGATTGAGTAAGGAAACAAATGTTATGTATATCCTACTAGTACTCGACAAGAAGAGGAAGATACAGATCGCCTGCCAGCCTCAGGCCAGATCACTGGATCGAAGGGTATTGGTGCAATAACACCGTGATAAGCAAGTACAGAATAGTTAATGAAATACATTTTTGCCAAAGGCTACTTCATGATGCCATACACCTGTCCAAGGAAGGATGAAGATACAGGGGACCATGTAACTCTCACAGTGGTGCAATACATATCACAAGGTTTACTATTGCACGACCATCAGCAGGACAATAATAATATTCTCATTATTGACTCACATCATCATCCAAGTCACTGGTAATAAACGATCGCAAACTTTGATTGCATACCGCATTGAGGTACTTCGCACCGATAGTTGCGCCAAGATCTGAATTGCCCAATGGGTTGTTTTCGGACGCCACCCGTTGAATGTCCTCCTGACTTAGATAGTAACGTAGATGCATCTCGTGCTCTTCACATGTTTGTTGAGTGCGGAGGAGTAGTCTGGCCAACATGAGCTTCTCCGTCAGAGCTTCCTTGTACTCCCGTAAGACATTGTCTAAGGGGCGTAGTTCTAGTTGAGGGGATAAGGCCTGGTGATGTATGATGTAACATTAAGGATGTATTTCACTGTCGAGAAGGAATGACAAACCATAATATAGGGGACTCTCCGTAAGGACTCAGTGCAACCGCAATATTGTCTGGGTGAACCCTCACCCACAGAGGAAGAATGAAGAGCAGAAGTAAGAACGGCAGGCAGCCGCTCCCCTGGGCTTAGCTCGAAGGTTGACGAAGGGTATTCATCAAGCGGCGTGGTGCAAGACATAACAAACGGCAAATAGTAGGGTGGTGAATAAACGGAGTTTAATCGTGACCAAATATAAATACTTGTGCCTTGCTAACTCGGGGAGTGCCGAGCTCCGACTCCGACGCGAAAAATGCATTAGTTACCTGCCTGTCAATAATAATATCACATGCCACATTATGGTGACACATGCTGATGCACACCTTGAACATCCACAACTAGTGTACCATCTAATGTACCATCTAATGGACTACAAACTAGCTGCACATATGGGCTGAAGGGGCGAGTTTTGTCAACGAGTGACTGTACCTTGAATCAACCAGGCTAGGATCTGCTCGAATACTGCATAGACATTTTCAGGCTTTCGAACAGCAAGTGTGTGAGAAAGTAATGGGAAAGTATGGACGATCTGAGATCAGTAGCTATCTGCTAAAGGGGGTAACCCTAGATTGTAAAAGATATGGTTGACTTGAGGCCCTCCATGAGGCCACCACGAGTACAGCCATGAGTCAAGCAGCTCGCGGAAGGAATCAACGTGAGACCCGGACGTGTGGATCCATGGAAATCCGGAAGAGGGCCACGATGTCGGTAACGTTATCAACCCACTTTTCCAATCTGAATAACCCGTCCGAACATCGGCAACACAGTAATAGGAAACAGTGGCGCGCCTTTGAATAATTATTTTCTTGCCACCCAGATCTGGATCTGCCAGTGGATCTGACCTGTTTGTTACAATTGCCGGTAGAGTGCTATCGCAGAGCTGAAGGGCCTGTTTCCCCCAGTAGATCATCGATCTTCATCCGTATAATACCCCAAATCCTCTCCACCTGCCACATGGAATTCCCCTTCGACGCCACCAGTCCTGTTTCAAACAACATGCCAGCGGAAGACTTGCCGGGGGTGCAGTACCCGGCTGAAATCGACATGCAGTCTGAGTGGCCTCCGAGTCAGGGTGGTAAGTGGTCTACAGAAATTTTATCATTTGCTCATCTTTAGCAACAGCTTCGATGGCAGAGTCACGAGATGTCATCACACCGGAACCCTTCAACGACTCTCAGGCTCACTTTCACCACCAGACAGGCATACACCCCACTGTCGATTCCAGCTCAGATTCGGGCCATTCGGCCCTACGTCATGCTTCCCCCTTCGACCTTTTCCGCTGAACGTAGGTTTCGACCTGGCCTGTGACCCGGACTCGAGTAATCAGGATCATTGTAGATCGAGTACAATTTGCGTTAGCAACCTACGCCCACGGATCAGGTTGGTTGGGGGTCATCGAGAAAGCAATGATGCGGACTTCCTATATGATTCTGACCGGCTCGATTCAAATCTCACTTTCGTTGCCATCTGATCAAGCTCTGGATATTATCAACACAACGATGGAATGGGATCGGATGCTAGGCAATCCGGACTGGGCACCGGCCGAAGGTAGGTAACGCTGAACTTCTGTGTTATGAAGTAAGAGCCGATATATTCTAGTTCGAGGGCTTGTCGTCGACCCATTCACACCCATTTTTTCCACCAATCTCAATGATCGCACATTCCGCAGGCTTATATGTGAACAACTTGATCAAGTCCCGGCCAACTTCTTTAGGCAAGTTCGGTCGGCCATCAGAAGCTTGTTGACACCACCGTGGCTTCAACCCGACCAATCTCGGGAGTATCCCCGCCCGTTTATCTTGGGCTACAGGACTGGCTCTGAAGCGGCCTCGCATGTCTCATGGATCCGCAAGCGGCTTCGATGGGACGACCGCTGGGGTTTTGATCTCTGGCACATCGAAATCGAGGAAACAACCCAAATCACTGTATATTCAAATTTATTCCGACTATGCGGTACCCCTCACGAGTATATCTAGATCCGGTGGTTTGCAGATCGAGCTGTGCGGGAGATTGTCCGACACACACTTCGCCTTGAAAACTCCGTGGGTACCTTCGCCGTCATGGTCCCCGGAGGGCAAGATGGTGATGTACGTGTTTGCTGTACGGTTCAAACGGTATCATTTGTCTTCGCTGCGGTACGTGTAGTAGCTACGCGTTTTCTGTACACTAACTCTGTGTTGCAGCTGGTTGTGGAGTTAGAGGGTATTGCAGGACTCACATCCTGCGATACCCTCACTGAATATGTCTCCCGCTTCGCCATCCTCCAGCGGGACATTTTCTCCTTCTTGACAAAGATCAATGATCGGCAGAACGCGCGTCTGAGTGAGCGGGAGTCCAATGCTGCACGCACTGGGTTGAAAGCCCTCCTCCAGCTTACTCCAGTCGAGGAAATTTTTCAGGATGAAGCGAGTCCAGGTGCAGAACACACGTCGTCCATTCCATTTACTTAGTTTTTATAGCCCCGTTTTCCGTGGCGTAAATCGACAAGCTTGAATATTATCTGCGTTGTCTTGGTTGATCAGTCTGGCCCGCGCTCCGATAAATTGGCCATCCACCGGAACTGCTATAAACCTACAAGCCCATCCACACGATTGAGTGTCAGAAGTTGGTGATCGTGCACGAAGCTCATGATGTGACAACGACGAGGGCAGGGGGGGTGTGCGAGAGAAACAGGCGTGTGCATTGATCTTCGTAGTGCCATCCTCATCTCTGTCACATCCCTGTCCTCTGCATTGCTCTGTCGATGGACGCGTCAAAGATGTACACGGGACATAGTTTCCGCTACCAGAGACTGTACTAGACGTGTTGGTCAATTAGTCTACAAGAACGATATGAGATCATCTTGAATTATCAAGCGCAATTCATTATCCGGCCTGTCTCTGGATCGTCTACGACGAACGTGTTTCCAGTGACTCTGTAAAGCGAGAACCTGGGATCTTTGGACTTGGTGAGGTCATAATTGTAAGATATCTTCCGATAAGTTCAGATCTATTCGTGAATCAGACTGGAGGAAAACTTCTCGAGGACCAGAACGAGGCGTGACCGGTGTCTTACGATGAGTGAAAGTCGGTATAGACTCAGCCTTGTCCTCAAATGATATTGATTCGGATGACCATACAGTGGAGTCCACCACAAGCAGTCCGCAAAATAAGGATGTTGTGCTTGTCGGGGATCGTACTGAGGCTGCTCGGAGGACCCTACAAAAGAGCAAAATTTTTGTGCATACAAGTAGACAACATGCATATAATGACATACCTTTCAAACTATCCCGAATACTTTCGAGGACATCCTCTCCCTTCGTTAGCTGGATTAGTTCTTTTCAGTACTTTCAAGTTGGCCATACAGCAGCACGATCAGCAGACAGATGCAACAGTGAGGTGGAGGAGGCGATGAGGAGACTACTCAGAGGGGGAGGGGACAGCCTGAGGGAGGGGAGAGGAGGGTTGGCGTCGTCATTAGTTTAGGTGGCACTCGGGTGACCGGGTCTTGGAGTGGAGGAGGGGGGGCAAGGTGGAAAGGGAGGAGGTGAGCACAGCGTGTGGACGGTGCAACACGGCGTCACATCATCGTCGCGTTGTGTCACCCCCTCGTTCTTGTCAAGGAGAGGGCTTGTCGTTGTCACCATGAAAGAGAGAGGGTGAGGTGAGCGCGCTATCGTCGTCATTGCGACATGTTGCGTGTGTCGCATTGTCACGGTGTCGACGACCGTTGGCGAGGGGTCCCGGTCAGCTACAATATTGACGTACTTAGAATTTCTGTGTCGCGTTTACATTATTAACTCTTTGACTCTTTACTACTCTTCTCACCTGCAACGTCCTAAGTTGTGTCATTTTCGTGTTCACAGGTACGTTCGTTGAACCCACTTGGACTGCTATACCACTCTAAGTACTCCCCTCAGGATGCCTTTGAGTTTTTGAACTTTCCTTTAAGCTGATGCCCAACTGTGCGTGCATACTGGTATGCTTTCCACCTTTTCTTTTGTGTATTTACTCTAGTGTTGGACGGGTTCGGTTCTGAACCTCGGTTCGAACCGGACTTTTCGAGAACCGAACGTACACTCGGTTCAGCGTTCACACCCTGGTGCCGAACCGAACGCATCGTTGCGTTCAGGACGCGTCCGAACGCGTCCGGACCCGACTGCTTACCAATCATCGACTCACGTCCAAAGGACGCTTGCATTTTCGAAGGACGATCCACGGAAGCGACTCCGTGGTGCTTCTGCTGAGAGCCCTGATCCTTCAACCAAGAACCATGGAAATCTAGCTTTTCTGGTAGGCAACCTTGCCTGTTTTGCCAAACACCAGCCCTGTTTTCGTACCTAATGTTCGTCATGATGATTCAACCTGCATATAAAAGGTTGTATCTGACGGACCCTTGCATGACGGTTCATTGCTACCACAGGCCCGGAATTGTTCATGATGATACGATGCATGTGACAACATGTCACATCGACTTCACCCCACCACCCTCGTTCTCATTTGCAAACGCGAATGAGTACGCATTCTTAAAGAGGAGTGTCTCTTCTTACAGTGCCATATTGTGAGCGCTATTTGAGCGTTTTGCAGCCAATGACGAATTAGATAGCATTTCTGATACAGATCAATGTATAATACATTGCATATACCAAGTTACACATGGGTCTGAAAAATTTTCTAGCCGTCTAGTGCCTGAATGCGTTCGAACGCATTCAAACGCGAACCGAATGTGCGGTCGCGTTCATCATGCGTTCGGTCCAGCGTTCAGCAAATTCTCTGCTGAACCGGACCGAACTGAACCTGTCCATCACTAAAATTTTACTCACTGCTAGATTCCTTTTTTTGCTGTCTCACTTGTCCTCACTTGGCCACTGGTGCTATTGGTAGTATGCTCTCCTTTTCTCTGTGTTCACTCCCCACTGGGCTCTTCCTTTCTTCTCTGAGCTTGCTGTCTTGCTTGTCCTCATGCTCCGAGTTGGCCACTGGTGCTACTGGTCCCATAGTACAACACTGTTATGTTCTCCCTCTTTTCTCTTTGTGTTCACTCCCTGCTAAGTTCTTTTTTTTCTTCTCTGCTGTCTTGCTTGTTCCCATGCTCAACCACTGGTGCCCACTGGCACCCAACATGGTATGCTCTCCTTTGCTGTGTTCACTCCTGCATGCTAAGTTCTTTATTTTTTCTTCTCTACTGTCTTGCTTATGCTTGTGCTTGAACTTGGCCACTGATGCCCACTCACTCCCTCTAGATTCTTCCTTGGAGTAGATACTATTCTGTGTAGTTGTAGATCAAGAGTGAATGCTACAGTTTTTTATTTCACTGTTTCATGCATGGATAAGGATATATGTAGTAGTTTGTAGCTGATTCAACCCAATTTGAGTGGCTCTATATAGCAATCACTGGCAAGCATATTTATATTGTGATACATAGTACTATATAGTAGTAAACCCTCAACTATGTAGTGCTACATAAAGGGGGGAAGACTACAGGTGCTATAGTACTATGTAGACTATATAGCACTATATAGTTATTGCAAAGTTTCCTGATAGGCTGCCAGCCACTATAAAAGTGTATTATTTCAGAAAGTCTGGTATATATTATAGAATGAATCTTGTCCTTGTCATCACCACAATTAAGATAATGGAGGCTAATAGAATATTTTCTTTGAGTTAACTGATATGGCTGATAAATTGCTGACAGAATTCTATTAGCTGATCTGTCAATAGCATTCATTGATAGAAGAATATCAAGTTGTTGAGTAGAAATAACTCATGACAATATACTGTCATCCAAGGCTCAGTGGCTAAGAAAATGATTTAAATTGATCATTTTGTGATGATATTGAATCATTAAGATATCCCCTTGTCAATATAAATAATGCACTCTCCAGAATGCAAACATATTGACATCAATTAACAATACTTATAAGTTACATGGCAGAATTGTAGCACCTGGCCAGAAGTGTCAGGTCATATCAGCTCTTCATGGCTCCCCTGATGTGGGACGTGTTACAACCTCACGTACAGCCCTACCGGTGTCACCATCGGCGTCTTGGCAATTGATGTTGCTCTCGATGGATTCAATCTGTCAGAAGAGGCGATGAACGCATTGACAGACGGAAACGCGGTCGAGTTTGGCAGAGTTGACGCGACAGCAGTCCAAGTCGATGCTTCTCTTTTAGGGAGGCTTTAAGTGAAATCAATCACTTTGAGGTTGCAAGTACGTTCATGCTTGTCCTGTTATATATCCGGAAAAAGTGTTCATGGGTATTTCAGGATACTGACTTTCCTTTGCACGACGATCGAATAGTTCATGTACATCCAAGGGACTTGTTTTATTGCTACTCGGGGGTTACAGTTGGATTCATTATGACGAGACATCTTCTACACTTTGTTATTGATAGCAGTCAAATCGAGGACACTGGAAAGTAGTATTCGCACTACCTACTTGAAATGTGACTTGTCACAACCAATAAACCAACGACGCCGTGAAGCAAGCAGTATAGCGCTCTACCATCGACGTCAATGCCATCAGAGGCTCTCTTGACAGGGTCCAGAGTCCAAACATCACAGGGAGGGACACAGCACCCGCGATAAACTTCCGTGTTTGCGACGAAAGTCGGGCAGCACCGAGCCAAGTCGTACGAAGGATGTTGACCCCTTGCACAGCATGCATCAACACGCTCGCCACAAGCCCCGTGTACAACGCCCAGCTGTGTTATGGGTACGGTTTGTGATACCGCATTCTGATAGGGAAGAATACAAGCCAAAACATCCGAAGAAAAAAATCTTACACTATTCTTTCCAATTTGTTTACTTCTCGGTTTACGAACTAGTTATCGGCTCAATGACAACCTGCTTCGTTTTGTTGAACATCGCAATTGTCTCGTCGGATAGATCAAAGTGTGCCTTGACGAGAGCCAGCGGTATCAAAGCAAACCACTAGAGATCCTGACGGGTCAGGAACTTATCCGTAAGTGAAGAACCCATTAAACTTCTCACCTGCGCTAAGCTCACATCCGAGTATATATCTAAAAAGAAAGGATAAGTAAAAAGATCCCTGGCAAGCCTATAAATAGGATGGGATACATGCCTATCTGAAAATCTCGAGGAACTTCATAATCATATTTCCAGTGTCCTCCGCATAGTAGTCTGTGAAACCTCAGCACAGCATACATTAAGATGCAAGTCCGGACCCATCATAAGTTGCGGGAAGTAGGCGACATCTCTGGCCTAGCGAAGAGTAAACGAACCATGGGACGGAAACAATATGATAGTACTTGGAAATCCCATGTGGTGGCATTAATTTCTGTAACGAATATCATGATGGTCATGCGGCCAGTTCCCTCCCTACCAAACCCTATAAGGATTCGGGACCAGTTGCAACACATTATGTATTACTTACAGGTAGAAGTCCCACTCGTCTTGTGTTGGACGCTTCAACACAAGTCCAGGGACATGTATGCGCAACTTTTTGTATTCAGAGCTGTCAGAAAAGAAATATATAAAACAGCCACAGAAACTTGCCTGATCGTGCCAGGCCCTACGACAACCTCAGCAGCGGCAATTGTTGTTGAGGTGGTGAATGTCATCGAATCGGCAATCTTCACACTTCCACCACCAAGGACGCCCGGCACTTGAAAGCGCCTCCAAAGAAGTAGAAGGAACTTTATCAAAAGGTGCAGTTAGTTGGTTTCTCGACATCAAGTTGACAAATAGGACATACAGGTAAGAAAAACGTAGAGCTCGTGAGAAGGTATGTTGTTGAATGCTAAAATCTTAG